>KZ505637.1:3533023-3574608 GCA_002844005.1 Limosa lapponica baueri
AAAAAAAAAAACACATAAATATGCTTTCAGCATAAAACAATCATTAATTTCAAGTGGTACTTAATTAGTGAGCCTGGAACAAATTTACATAAATTCTCATTACAATATAAAGCACATTTATTTCAACCTTCTAAGTAAAGCTAACTGTGGGTAAACTAAGGGTGTGTCAGCATGGTGGTTTATGCTTTAACTCCTGTTTTCCAAAGTTTCAGTTTCCTCTCACTGTACCTTCTGCAAAGTCTCACAATCCTATCTAGCAAAACCAGCTATACATTAACAAAAAATTGCCACTGAATTCAACATCTTTTAATAGAAACATTAATATTAGCAACTAATTATGATTTTGTTAGTTGCAATTTTCACAAAGTTTGCATATAAAAAGCTGCCGTGATGCTATGTAATTCCACATTACTCCCTCATCTAGGATAATTTACCACAATGGATTTGGATTTATGGCCCCCCAGCACAACATTCAGTTTATACTTGCTAATGTTACCAGATGGAGGATTCACAGACATGCTCTGTATTCTAGAATCTGAAGCATTTTGTTGCACAGCATTCACAATAATTTTGTGTGTGAGAGGAAATCTGTGTCTCATCTTCCATTTTCTGGTCTGCAACATCAGACCACTACTTCCACTTTCCCCAACATTCACCTTCTTATTAGTCCATTACTGATTCATTAACAATTAGGCAGAGCTGCTCCATGCTGATTTAGCATCATATTCTGCATTGTAATACAGTTTACCAGAACAGCCCTCATCTTTATAGCTTGTATCATTGAGTCATGTCCACATCTTCCACCCTGCTGGGATCCCCCCAGGACTGCTGCTCCTGTGTGCCTTGACCAACTCAATGTTTTACCAAGCAGTTTCTGCACCACATTCCAAAAACTATACACAGCCATGCAATATATAGCATTACATTTTATTTCTTACTTTCTGGAGGTTTAAATTTCAGTTATCTTCATGATACCAATCCATATTATGAATATCACTGGAATATTTCAGGAGGACATAAACTAATATTGAAGGGTAGCATCTCTCCAAACGCAAGCATAGAGAAGCAGCACTAAACCCCAGAGCACAGCTATTCCATCTTTGCTGATCCATGGGCAATAAAAGCCCACATGGAGCAAATAACAGCAGTTGGAAATATAATAACCTGCCTGAGGTTTGGCATGTCATGGATGTTGCCCTTACTTTAACTCCTATATTGCAAAAAGGAGCACAACACTGCACATGTTTCAGATGCCCTCAACTTCTTTGTCCCAAGACCTTATTTTACAAAATACTCTTAAATATTAAAAGGAGCTTATTGCATTAATCTTTATTTTGATATACAAGTATTACAAATTATTTAACTCATTTATTAATGCATGTGACAAAAATCCAGATTTCATCTTTATTAAATGCATCAGAAAAAGGAAAAAGCACACAAAAATGAACATAACCAAAAATTAAAAAAAAAAAAAAAAACCACAAACACAAAACACCTAAACCACAAATCTGATCTTTATATTTCATAAAATTGTTTGGGATTTTTCAGTTGTTTGGGTTTTCTCTTCTTCAAGTGTCTCAACAATTAAATCAATGCATCAGAAAAAAGGAAAAAGCACACAAAAATGAACAATAACCAAAAATTAAAAAAAAAAAAAAACCACAAACACAAAACACCTAAACCACAAATCTGATCTTTATATTTCATAAAATTGTTTGGGATTTTTCAGTTGTTTGGGTTTTCTCTTCTTCAAGTGTCTCAACAATTAAATCAAGACAATAAAACTTTATTTTAAAGTCAAAGCTGGGAAGAAAAGCAGGGTCCACCCAGGAAAAAAATATAGCAAGCCTCTGAATGAGAATGACAGTTTAGCAACATATTCTAGGCAGTGTTTAATAACAACCTATTGTAGGGTTTCAACACTTGAGTGGCTAGCTTGCTGCCTGTACTTTGTCCTATAATAAACTGACTCAAAATTTTGGCGTTTGTTTCCTCATAAAATTTTCCAGTTCTCATCCGGCACCAAGGACAGCCCAAAATTTGATAAACTGTTTTGCCAGATTTCATACGCAAAATCCCATCTTCACTGACATAGGTTTATATCGACTTTTTTTCACCTCCTGTACAGCTATGCAGATACTGCTATAAATGTAAATGTATCTGGTGACAGCTTTACACTTTGGCAGATTGCAAATGCTGTCAGATTAGAGTCGGTGTCTTTAATAAAGTAAATAAGTTACATGGAATCACTATGGGAAAGGGCAGTGGGGATGAATGCCCACATTGGCACTTGATGCTGAAGCCCTCAGCAGCTGCACATTCATGCCTAAAGGCTAGCTGTTGCTGCTCATCATATTAAAACTCTGGTTTACATAAAGCAGTGACGTATTTGACTTTTGCTTTTATTATTTTTTTAATCCCTATAGAAAGGCTTCAGTAGTTCCCCGACAGGTATATAAAACAGAGAAGAAAAAAAACCCAGCCCACAGTATAAAAACATCCATTCACGCAAGGATCATAAGCAAGCTATTTCTGGGGGTCGTTCTTCTTTATTTTAATACCAAACTCAGTGTTAGCCCTTAGCTGAAGCTCTGAGAATAGTCTTGCAAACTGGCAAATTTTGTATCACTTCAGATTGTCATTATGACAGAAATATTTATAGCAACAGAAAGGAGACAACACAACCTCCCATGACAGTGCCAAGTATTAACTCTTCAATGGGTTAAAGGCAATAAAAATACAAAGAGAAGAATTATATAAATGTGTGTGTGTATATAAACACTAAACAACTCTGGTAACAGTTTCTATTTAATTTCAGGCAAAGTCGTATGTAACAACTTCAAGTTAATGCTTAAGGGTGGATGCAATGAACGTGTTCCATGCACTCACCACCGATATACTCTAATATTTACCTTCAGCAAATGCTGAGGAAATTCCCTAAAACCCCCTGGGAGTAAGCAACTCTCCAGACTTAAAATATAGATATATGGATGAATGTATTCAGAAATTAGTTTCCTACACTTTCTAATTCCGGAGATGGTTGTACTGGTACACAGCAGTGCCTGCTGAGGAGAGGTCTACATATGAACAACTTTGGACCAGCAATTATCCCAGAAGGCCACATTAGGAAAAAAAGAGAGTTGTGAGTATGTGGAGTATAGAAGGAAAGGGGGACAAGTCAGAATTTCCAAATGGTTTGGCTTCACGCCTCTTATCCCCCTCTGCTTCTGTTCCTGTCCCCCTGCCTCAACACCTGATATGGCTTGCTCCCCAGACAAAAATCAAACATTTATTTTCAGAGCTGTTCATTTGTTTGTACTTCATGTAGTTGTACACTAGCTTAACATTGCTTACCATCTTATTCTCATCTTACACAACTCTCTTCCTTTCTGCTTCTACTTCACTTCTCGGGTTTCTTTTAAACAGTTGCCCTCCCTGACCCAGTTCCTATCATTTTACCTCACTTATTGTCTCTTGAGATCAATTTTCTTCTGTTTTCCATGAAAAGACTATGGCAAATAGAACCGCCAAGCTCCAGATGCAGGCTGGTCCTCATACTATCACTAGGCTCTTTAATCCTATCACCATTTCACCAAAGATCTGCAGCACCACCACAGCTTCCACAGCCAAGGTAGCTTCCTGCATTTCCACTTTGCAGAACTAATTATTAGAAGAAAGCCTTGCTGATAGCTAGATCGAAGATGCTTCGCCACACAAATTCTTCTCATAGGAGAATCCTGCTGTATTTAACACAAGAAAAGCAGCTATAGAAAAATTATATTGCAGAAATGCTGTTCTGCTTATATTATGCTCTTGTCCAGCAGCAGTTAAGGGATGAGTCACAAGGGAGACATCTATTAGTCTATCCAAAGAGCACAATGAAAGTCACAAAACTTTCTGTAACACAACATAATTGCAACTAGTGCAGGTTTTATACAGTTCCCCAAATAATAAGATACTATGCTGAAACACAACAGTTTTCATAACAGGGCCAGCATACCTTACCATACACCTTCCTATTAACTGCAGATCTTTTCTATATTGCAAACATCTGGCTACAGCTATTCTCAAACATGGAACTGTAACCTGTTGATTTTCAATCTAATTTATTTTAAAAATATACAGTTTAATGTTCTGAGAAACATCAGGTGGGAATTATATCAAATTAGAGAGAAATCTATGCTTGGTGCAGTCACTAGTCTTGAAGTTGCACACCTATGGAAAACCAGATGTGACCTGTATGAAAACAAGAATTTTCTAAGAACACATTAATTTTAATGCCAGTGTTCAGGCAGAGAGACAATTACCATCAACATTAATTCACTCCAAGCGAACAACTGGACTGGAGGGAAGAACTGGGTGAAGTCACCTTAACAGCAGACTTTGTCATTGCTCTTGCCAAATGAGTTCTCAAATGAAGCTCGAAATAAATTAGTTTTCACTCTATACAGCTTTATGAATTCTCAAATATTCCCTCTCTCTGCAGCACAATAAACCTCAGATGTTAGAGTTTTTACAAAAAAAACACCACATATCACACCAAAACAGCCAACAGCTACTGATCAGCACACTTTCAGGGGTTTGAGAGCTTGCTTTGTCCCCAGTGCTCCCCAACTCAACAAATTGAAATTTGTTACTATATTCCCACACTTTTTCTACGGTGCAATTCCTCCTTGCTGAGCACCATTAATTCCTGGATATCTGTTTTCACTTTAAAAAAAAAAAAAAAAACACCAAAAAAACCCCACAACCCACAACACAACTCTGTCTAAATCAGTGTAAAAATATCCTTAAAAACAGATATTAGAGTGAAAAACCATCTGTCAATTATGGCACAATAACAGTTTGTATTGATAACTGCAAATAACAGTTCTGCTTTTGGGTCATTTTTCACACATTTTGATGGCTTCTATCACACACACTGGCAGGCTCGAAAGTTGAAAGGTATGATAGCAAAGCTTTAGTGAAATCAGAGCCATCTTTCATTCTGCAGTTTTAGGCCTACTAGAAACAATAGTAAGTGCTGATCTCCTCCTGTAAGTTCATCTACTAATCAGGAAACTACAAGCAATTTTACTGAAGTCCTGCTAGTCTCAAACTCATTTTTAGGCACAAGAATTTTAAGCCATTGTAAATATGATAGGAGAGGTTTGGGGTTTTGTTCTCATGAGTAACTTCATTTGCAATCTAATTTCCTTAAGAGCTAATAAAGCAAGCCGAACTATACTGCCAGCCATTTGCTAGCAAAAGGGTTGGCAAAACAGTTCTTGAATGAAACATGAATTTAATTTTAATTATTTTAACTTCAATGTTAAATACATGTGTAAGTAAAAATGGTCATGGTATAGTTATCAGCTTTTAGATTGTAAGTTTACTATTCGTTCAGTAATAACATTGAGAACCTTATTTAAACGAAAAATCAAACCCAACGTTGGTGAGAAATCTTTCACATTTCAAAACAGTGACTCTAGCCAATAACCAGATTTTCTTAAAGACAAAAAGCCTATTCAGTTCATGTAGAATTTCTCTCTTTGCAGTGTAAAATCTGAAGTATGTATTATAAAAAACAGAAGCCAGAAAATTCTGATCTGGAAGCAAGCCACATCTATAAACATAAAGAAATATTCTGTAGAATAAAGAACTACTCTTAATGTTCTCCACCTACAACTCACACCAGTTTAGTGTCATAATCTACATTTATACAAAATGTCCATACTTGTCCATAATTGTGAACCAGTGCTGCAAACCAACTCAGCGAATCCAGTTCTTTGTACATTTATGGATTGCTAATTCCCTGACTCTATGTCTACCAGCATCTAGCTCATGGATTATACTCACAGTCACTTTTCTCCCATCCGCACAGAAAACGATCTAGTTTTCTGGATGAAAGATTTGAATGAATAATGCAGAGCTGCTTAACACAAAGTATTCATTACACTCAAGATGAAGAGCTCAGTCAGCAGCAGATCAAATTTAGTAACTTCAACAACTAACACAGTGTCTTTATTAACACCATCCTTTTACCCCCAGAAGTTTAAGAAAGTGATCTGGTATCACTTATTGACAGTCATCTCTCCTAATTAAATACCAGCCATGTAGCTTGCACCTTATTAGGAAAACATGATAATCTATAACAGGATTCCTTCTGTAATTTCCAATGTCACTGTAATAATTTTAAAAATAACTAATGCTCCTCCTTTAGAAACTGCTGTCATGTTGATAAACCTTCAGTAAACAAATAAGACTCTGAATAAGACCATTAAAAAAAAAAAAAAAAAAAAAAAAACCAAAAAAAATCTTACAGGATCTTACAAAAAATTTACCTTCAGTAGGCAAAACCAAGGAAAAATTTAGCCATGACAACAGGATTCAGTGAACTATCTAGGTTTTGTTATCAGTTATATAGCTAGTGCTTATATAGAAAGCATACCAAAAGTGAACATTTGCACTATTAGCTATGCATTAATGTCAGATTTTCCCTTTTTCTTCAAAAGCCCTTTCACACCTGAGAACATTAAGCACATTTTTCTCCACTACTATTTTTGTTACACAATTAGTATTGGGCACTGCGGTACCAAATGTCTGCCTGTTCTCCAGGAGAGAACTTCCCAGCGTACACCGCAAGCAGCAATCAGAGCACGCACAGTTGGAAGTCAGCGCTCAAGGCACTTCAGCAGTTTAATCAATCCATGTGCATTTTAAGTGAGTTGTCTGCAAGGAGAATGGTGGTATATTCCCAGCAGTGGTTACAGAGTTACTCTAAGCAAACAACAGAGAGCAAAAAAATGTTTTCACAGAAGGGAAATGTGAGGTATGGAAATAAATAACACTAATATTTTTTTAATTTATTTATTCTTTAGGTGGGTATCAGTTGTCCACTGACACGTCATTGCCTAAAACACCTCTGTGCATTTAACTTATGGTCTGTGCTGGATGTGAAGTTTTAGCCATCAGAAGCCTGCAACGACTACAGGTTAGTAAGACACCTGGTTTAGAAGTTGACTACGCAAATCTGATGTATCTGTATCATCAGTTCCAATTACTGCAGCCATGAAAATACTGGAGTGCTCAACAAACAGAAAAGCTTAGTTTTCAGGATGCTGACATTACGTAATATAAGTTGGAAGCGATGACAAAAATTCACCTTTTGTTGTTGTTGTTCAGGAATTTCAATGTTTTAAAAAATATTCTGCAGTATTCCAGATACCTTGGTGACACTTCTAAGAAACCAATACAGGCAAAAATGTTAACAGTACTAACAATTTCATACTAATATATAATTACTCTCCCATACTTAAAGGGTGTTCCAGTACCTAAAGTGTGGCTACAAAGAGCACAGAGGCTCCCTCTTCTCTTCACAATGAGCCACGTGGAAAAGACAAGTGGAAACAGGTAAAAGTTGCACCAGGAGATGTTCCACCTCAACAAAAGAAAGAAATTCTGTACAGTGAGAGCAATCAATCAATGGAACAACCTCGGCAGGGACATGGTAGAGATCCCATCACTGGAGGTTTTTTGGGATGCAAGTGAACAGGGTGCTAGACAATGGCATCTGGGCTCCCTTTACCATGAAAGGCTGGACCAGATGATCTCTCAAGGTCCCTGCCAATGTGGGCTTTTCTATGATTCCATGGTATAAAAATGTGGCCATTAGAAAAAAAAAATAATAATATAAACAAAATCATCAGTACTGCTTACAACCAACCACTAATGATTTCAAAACCACGTGATCAGTTAAATTTAATTAACAAATAAAGCAATTTTTCTTATTTTCTTTGTCAGTAGAGTCATATAAAATTTTAGTGTAACAATGTTACTTGACTACACTTTTGGGTAAGTTACACTGGTTCTTTTATGACTGCAAGTCTGCTATGTAGCTGTCCTCTACCAATTTGAAACACACGGGAACCATCATGTTTCCGCAGGAACCCACTCAAACTCTACTTCTATTCAGAAAGGCTGTAATAATGTAGAGACATAGGCAGGCTCTTTTGACCACGTATGATGGAGGAGAGGTTCACTGACATACGATTTTTATTTAACCAAACTAAAGTCAGAAAATTAAAACACTACTAAATGGCCTGTCATTCTTGATTTAAAAAAAATATTTTATAACAATCTCAACTGCAGTACAGATAGTTCCTACAATGAAAGTAAGGTCTGTATCGCTTCGCACTGTTTGCAACTCAGACATAAGCCACAAAAAAACCTCATTTGGCTTAGCTTTAACCTGTGTATAGTACTTATTAGAACTCTTTGATTTCTCATTGAAGTATCTGTGCAACTTACTTATTTGGTTGGAGACAAATGCCTTTCATCAGAAATGCCATTTAATAAACTTAAGTATTTCTTCAACCCAAATATTTGAATAAGAAAAGCACACAGCTTTGAACTTGGTTTGCTTTAAGTTAGCTAAAACAGGTAACGCAACAAGACAGAGATCCAACAAGTACTGTTTGTTAATAATAAAAGCATTTTAAGGCAATTATTTGAAATTAAAATGAATATATATTATCCTTATTTTTAAAGACTATCAATTACATGTTACAAATTATTCAATAAAGGGATATATTTGTAAGAGTTACAATTACTAAATTAAAGCAAATTAAAAATACTGTTCCAACTGGCAATGAAGCAACCTTTCTGCCAAAACTGTAAAATTCTGAATATCTAAACAGAAAGAAGTTCTACTTAAAATTTAACTATATTCATTATTGTCCAAAATTTGCTAATCAGTCCTTGGTGATAACAACTTGTACTGCCCTCCTCGTGAAATAAACAAACAAAAAAGGCCTCTGATTTAGATACTCTTTGTTGTTGACAGAATTCACATAAAGCTTTTATTTATAGACACACATATGTATATAAAATATTAATGAAGTAACAGTGTTACATGCAGGCATTGCCTACTTTATCTCTTTCACTTGTAAATACATTTTAAATGAGCTAATTGAGACAACACATTTGCAACTGCTATTGCTTTTTCTCCAGCTTTTATTCACAATTCACATCTTAAAATAGCTAATCTACAGAATTCTGTGGATAATCTATGGATACTGTACTTAAAGTGCATTGTCTGAGCATCTGGAAAGCTAAAAGTCTACTAAATAGCCAATCCCCTAAACATATGATTAGAGAATAAAAATCTTAGATCTGTTCATAAAAATGGCTTGAAACAGTATATATCACAAACTGTCTTATTTCTGCTGAATATGTTTTTTTAAAAGTATTGATTTTACCTAGGCTTAATTAAAATCTGCTCGGGAGAAGGACATTTACCTCATCAAATTAACTTTCTGAAAATTTAAGTTATTCCTGTTAAGAAACTATTTAGGAAATTTACTTCTTAAATATTAATTTAGTTCCCAGACATCATATGCTATCAGTCTGTCTTGGTAATGTCTTTGTGCAACATTTGAATTGGATGCCATCTGAGGGGCACCAAAATATTAATTTCCAGACATTAACCTATAGTTAAGGTTCAACTAGTTTTAAGTACTGTTATTATTGTAGTAATAACAACAGATTACGGGTAGATTGTTTTAAGGTTGCTGGGGTTTTTTTAAGAAAAAAAATGTATAATGTAATGTTTTATTCATTTTAAGTGACAACGTTACCAAAATTACTATGAAGAATTGGGTTAATACTGAAATACAGCTGAAGGGAAAGGTCTCTTCAGAGAGTTCATAATGACAAGATGACATGCATTTTATTTAAATTTTGCTCACTGGGACAGCCTCATGAGATGCATATCATTTAAATGAGGACATTTGGATGACAATTGTAAAATTTGACTATGAAATTTAATGACTAAGCTCTAAACTGCATGAACTTACAGACATAATTATTCAGCACCTACCATACAGTATAAGAAAACGAAGCGAGAAGATATATTAATCAAGTTTAAATACAATGACAGTGTGGTACAAACGACATCCAGCAAGTGCTATAAATTATATTCTGTGAACAGTACAAACTGAAGTGCTCTATGAACTAACATTTATTGAAAAATTTCTCAACATATTTAAGAGTTCCTAGTTAAGAGCCCCACCACCACCACCAGTCAGTAGGTGATTAAGAGGTGGTACAGGCCATCAGGGCAAGCCCTATCTTAGGTGCTCTAAATTGCACTGCTCTTAAGCTTCCTTCCCATTGCTATACAGAAGAGCCTGGGTGGGTACAAGCATCTGTCTTGGATATCCCCCCAACCCTACAGCTGACATCCTTACAGTGCTACATTTCTACTCCACTGGGACAGAAAACCTGCTAATTGTACTGTCACCTATATGTAATTTAGTTTGTTTCAACTTGACATTACAATATGATCTCTTCAGATATGGAAGGAATTAACTTCACACTAAGAAAAAAAATTAAATTAGCCTCAGAAGAGCAGCTATCGTTTAGAAAGTCTCAGGAACTCCTTTTTAGTTTTTCCTATGTATTTTGATTATGAAACAGTGGTTCTTGGCTTTCATCACACTAATTCCAGGTTACAATAGACAAAAGCATTGAAGTCCTTATCCATCTGGTCATAATTGAGGGTAAAGAGGCTACCTATATTTAATATGTGTACAAACACAATTTTAAAATTGAATTGAATGTTTGCTTGACTCTTTACATAAACTGGGGTAAAAGGCAGAGGGATCAACCGACCCAGAACACAAATCTTTTAATTTATGGGTTAACTTCAACTTCAATGGCAGCTGGTTTTATTCCCTATGGAGATAAGGCCCCTGAAACAGATGTGATTTTCAGGTTGACCTGTAGTACAATTTTATGAACCAACGCTGCAGTTTACCTCACTTCTTTTTAAACATACAAATATCCTCATGATTAAGGTATCTGCTAAGAAGCTGTGAAATTAGCATATTTAGTTTCCATTGAAAACATTAATATGCAAATTGATGAATATCAAACGAGAAAAATAATGGAGTTCACCTTTGTGCAATCAAACATTCTGCAAAAGACATTCTTTTACTCCTCAAAAATGTAAAAAAAAAAAAAAAAAAAAAAAAAGGCAACATAGGAATAAGGCTACCATCAGTCTGCCAATGTAAATTAAAAAAAAAAGAAAATTAAATAAATTCACTACTGGTCACTTTTAGCTATATGTTTTTTGCAAAAAACATCACATGGTACATGTGATAGTATGATATCATAGTATCAAATATGTACAAAATTTGATTTCTGTGAAATACCTTTAATTTTTATGGTAAAATCTGAGAAAGCAGTTGAGATTTAAAATGCAGGATATCTACATGGCAACCTATCATTAAACAGTATATTCAACTGGTCCCAGTCCAAATCTAGCAGGACAAGCAGTGACGACTCATACCCTGAATTTCTCAAACTATTCCTTCTAGAAAAGTAGAAAGACAAGACAAGATATACAGAACACACCACCATATTAAAACCTAGCAAAACGTAAGCCAGATTTGGGAAGTTTCCATAGCATAAAAAAACTCAGTGAAACATCCTGGAAAATCTCTTCATAGACAGGAAAGTTTGCACTGTACAAGTAAAATTAATATTGAAAAACAAAGTTTATTGTCTGAAAAACTGAAACTGAAATTGATAAAATATAGCTGAATACATATATACCTCCTTCCTAAGTTTTGGGATTAGTGGCAGTTCGGGCTGGAAGAAGTGCATTTTACTTCCATTTTTCCACACAAACTTGTGTGGTTGAGGTTCTCTTCAAGTTTTGGTGTGCCCAATAATGTACCTCCCAAAAATAGATCTGCTACTCCTATACCTTCATTGAACTAAGAAGATCTATGTGGGCTGGACATAAAAATGACTTTGCATATTTATTTCATGTATTTAGCCTTAAGGAAGTCAATAAACAACTTCTTGTATTGACACAGTAATTCCTTTGTTTAAATTCATTAAGAGACTAGAACACCAGGACTCTAAGGAAATCCTGTCTTTCTCTCTCTCTATATATAGGTACATATATATATATATGTACACATACACACAGACATTTGTATAATGTTCTATCATTGTACTTTTACACTTCAGGAATCTAGATAGCGCAATGACAGGTCTTCAGCAATACCTGAAATGGATACTCAGATATATAATTCACCCATACCTTGTATAGGTACAATATAATAGGTGTGTACATGAGAAAAACAGTATTCCAAAACTATTTTCCAAGGTGAATGTAGCCCAGGAGGTGTAAAAAAAACACTAATGAATCATTGCTTGCAAAACAAAAAAATAGCGTTTGCAAGAAAAAAATATTGCTGAGAACATCACCAATATTTAAGTAATGAAACTGAAGAACATCCAAAATCCTCACTACCTCCTGCATCTTCCATCATTCATAGGGTATGAACTAAAAATACTGTTTTGCCTGACAAGCTAATACTCACCTTTCAAACTTGTGTCACTTTTTAGGGAAGGGGGGGCTGAAGGGGGACAGGAAAGAGACAAAATGAAAGCAAACACTGTCGTTCGTACACATGTTGCTTAGCAATACACCATATGAAACTAGCAGAAAGAGTGACATTGGCCCCGGTTGAATTTACATAAACACTAAATGTGCGTCAATGAAAGAGGTGTGAATACAAAGTGTCAGGTATATAACCTATAATGACAATAGAGACACAGTAACACACACAAAAATGTCATTTCTTTATGGCATAGAAATGCTTAAAGTAGCAGTCTTTCCCTTTTATGATTTGGGAACTGATATGAACTAGAATTCAAAATAATTTTCTTTTCCTGATAAGTGCCATTATAAAAGAATTAATTTTATTCCTACAACAATGATTAAATACATCTTTAAAACATTTATTTCCCACAAATAAGCTTTGCCCTCATAGCTCTAGTTTTTCCTAGATACTTTATTAACCACCTATTTTTATTCTGATTAAAGTTTTAGAAGAGTTATATACTACTACTGTTACCAGTAACACTTCTGTAAGCGTTGCTCACTGATCTCGAAGCACGCAACTGTAGAAAGAGTGAAATACACTTGTCCTTTTTAAAGGTAAAAAAATAAAGGCACAGAGTGAGGTAATGACTAAGTTACTTACACGAAAGTGTCAAGGAGTAAAACTTTCACAATAGAGACAAAATATTGAAAGTAATAGTAAATTAATGTCAGCACTTTCATACCACATTTCACACCACAGTCCATACAGAAGGTCAGTTCTATCTACAGGCGTATGTCAAAACACAGAGATCAAAGACTTAGGGGAGAATGGCTTATGTTTTAAAATTTTTACATGTTTTAGACACGCTTTTAAACATATTATCCACATACACATAAAAAGTCTGTGTATATTCCCTTCTTCATTAAAATGAAATCTTTAGGAAACAGTTTGAGGAAGTTTCCTAAGCAGTTTCCTAAGACAGTATATAAAATAAGTATTTTTTACCAAAGTGGGGGGTAAACAAAGAAGATCAGCAATCAAAACTTTTTTTAAGGACCCAATATAAAATAGTATATGTTTTGATCCTAGTAATATGCAACAGCCAAAAGGGATAACAAAGAACTCAAAAACTTCATACTATAATGCCTCACTGCTATGTAGCCGAAGTTCTTAAGAAATTACTTTTCAAGCAAACAGTGATTCAAAAGTTGAAAGGTCATCACAGGACACTAATTCCACATTAAATATACTAATTAAAAATGTAATCTACACAATGAAAAACAAGTATCACTCTCTATCTGTAGATAAAGCCATTTTTTTCATATTTTTTTTAGAACGGGGTTTGAGTAGGGTTTGTATTTTATGATAATGAAAATTCATATGGTTTATTTCTATTTCCATTTAGTGGTTTTCACACACATTGCAATTAGTCAAACAGCTGAAAACCAAAAAAACCTGCCAGATTGTCTTTTTCAGCTGTGGATCCATATTTGTAAAGCACATGGTCACTGAGTATTCAGCCTGATAAAACAGATGCAATGATTATCGGTGGTCTTTTTGCAGGGGGAGGGGGACAAAGAGAAATGCATTAAAATCCTCTTCCTGACAGCCTGCCCAGTGCCATTTTGAGTGAAATACTCCACTGTGTCATCCTACCACCTCGTGAACACACAATATCCTCACTGGCGGTCAGAAGGCAAATCCCCACCTTTCTGCTGAGTAGACATACCTTTCTCTATTTCCTCATCTGAAACAGCTGCAATTGTCTGTGTCACTCTCTTTTTTTGATAGCTGATCAGCTGAGTTGGAAAAATTATGCAAACTTGAAACATAGTAGGATATAAAAAAGGTTGCAAACTGTTGTTGCATCCTAAAACCTTTCTTCCTGAGCAATTCAGTCTCTATTCTTTACATACACTAATAATTTTTAAGCAAGGATGTTTGCTATTGTTTATGTTCAGGTATACCCATTTCTTCCTCTTCTTCTGAATTAGGATGCATAAATAAAACACCAACATTTAGAGAAATGTTTCATTTTCTGTTAATCAGCCAGAAGAAATACAAAGTGGAAGAAATAATGTATTACTGAGTTCAATATATTAAAATAATCTCAGAAAAAGTCATTACACATACTGATGGAACTGTTGTTTTTCTGTATGACAGATACTCCCAGCTAGCCAAAAATGTAAGGAGGCTTTTCATATTCTGTTCAGAAGCAACAAGTACAGTAAATATACAGGAGGCTTTTATATACATTATCACAGTGAGGCATCCCAAGCACTGAGTTTTTCAAGCGTCCTCATAAAAGCTCTGAAAAAAATCTACTATTCTTGCAATATTCAATTCAGGCCCAAAGAACCCAAGTCATGATGAATTTTGATGGATGGATAACCAAACGATCGATGTTTACATCATGGCTTAAGCAACACGTTTTAATTTGCAATTAGGATGGACTAAAAATACACTAAAGTATCAGTTACAGCATCAAATATGACCAAGACAATTTAACCATGCTTCATTATCTGTCCACGCTCCAGCTAGCTCATACTACATCAAGTAAGCGCTTACTTTAAGTCTGCTGTCTCAGATACCTATCTCCATCGTCTCATCCTACACCAGTAGCGTCCATCACGAGGCAGAGGATGACTGCATTTTTCCCCCCATGAAAACTGTACATGCAACTGTTGAATAGCTGCAAGAGATCTCATCAGAGAGGGTGCAAAGCAGACTTACAATATATCAGAACCACTGATTTGGACGCATTCACCACACACTTTATTCAGGCCCATAGTTCCAAAATAGTGTATTCTCAGAACACAGTATAAAAGACTCAAGATGACTACAAGATATAAGAAAACTATCCCTGATGACAGAATAAGATTTACACACACAGCTCTTACCATGTTCCAACTGCCAAGTGCAGACAACCCTTTCCCTGGAAGTACCACTCTAGCAAGAAAGGTCTCAGGTTCCTTATGCATCAAGTACACAGACTTACAGAAAATTTGTATGCTCTTTTTTATATAGCACATAGGGATCTTCTGGAATTCATGGCAGGACAGTATGGAACCAGAAGCATCAACAGGATCAAAAAGGCATCACACAAATAAATGGACCACAGGTCTAAAACATATCCTAAAATAAGAATGTATGTACCCTCTAAAATCCCTAATCAATGATATGGAATTGGGAGGCAGCATGGGAAATAAGCTCATAAGAGGGGCCAGGCTTGAGTTGCCTCCTTACAGACCTTCTCCTAACTACTACTGCTGGAGGTAGGAGTACTTGGCTAGACAAACAACTGGTCTGGCTCATGAGATTTTTGATGTGCTGAAGTCCTTATGTCCAAGACACAGATTGGTGCAGCATGGAGATAGGAAGAAAAAGCAAGTACCAAAACACCAAACCTTTTAACTGTTCACCATCAGGGCTAAAATCACTATGGCCATTTCAATCCATTTCTCAAGTTCCTCCCTTAAGCAGAAACAATTGATGGGAACTGAGAAGAAAGGAAACAGAATTTCTACTGCAGGTAGAAATTTTAAGAAGAACAACACTGGTAATGGCACGCACATTTTATGTTCTTCATAAGGCTAGTGATTTTTCAAACTTTCTGCCCTTTACAGAGAGTACTTGCCTCAGGGGATCCAAATAAAAGAAACTTCCAAGTCCTGTACATATTTGCAGAAGGGACAACACATTTAGCTGCCTAGAAGTAATAAAGTTAATTGCACCATGAAGTTCCAGATCATTGGATTGGAAGAGTGATGAATGGACTTGATGTGAGATTATGGGATTGAATTCAATTTACTAGGCTGCTCATTAGCATTAGTTACCATATATAATTTGCTCCCATACATAAAATGCATTCATTTAAGATATGTGTTCTCAAACCTAATACATACAATATATTTTTAAATTAAAGGATGTGAGTACAAATTAGAACCATTTCTGAATACAAATCTGATTAATGTAAAAAGATTGTAATATGACCATATGAACCCTATGACTTAATCACAAAATCTTTGTCCTGGCTGTGATCTTCTTTTGCTATATGGTTTAACAAATGACCCAGGAAAACAGAAACAGAAACTTTGATCACCTGAACCAAAAACACTTTGGTAAAAATATTTAATTATAGCACTATGTCAGTATTTTTCTAAATGAGAACTGTTTACAGATATTTTCTAAACATACAATATTTCATCACTAAGTGTGATGACATGACAAGCTACAGGATGAAAACAGAAATATTATACATATTTGTTTAGATTATTAGGTGAATTGGCAAAAGTTTAAGAAGGTTTAAGATTTCCAAGCCTAATGATAAAGCACACAGACATCAGTACAAATAATTTCCATTCCCTTCGTATGTTTTTGAACTAGCACATTAGAGATCTGAACACATACAAAAAGATTTTTAAGTTTGCAAAGCCAGACATTTTAAACTTCAAAAGTGCGAAAATTAAGGCTGTCAATGAAAACTTCACCTGCTTTGCAAGGTTGTAATACTGATAGTTGTTACACTCGTGATGGTACAGTACTAGTGAAAAGTTACTTGACCTGCTCCACAAAGGAATTTAGCAGCAGGTAAGGGGATGGATACAGTCCCCCAAAACAGCACCCAACTTTATGAACTATGCCATTACCCATTCTCTTTTTTCCACTTTTTTTCCTGCCTCACTCACCATATACACTTTAAAATTTGCAACCAATGAAGATGATTCCATGTTGGCAACAGCCTCCTTCACTATTCAGTGCCAGTTCAACCCCAGAGCTATAGCCCCAAAGTTCAAACACATATGTATTCCTCCTGGTGCATTCCAAGTTTTGGTTTAGGTATGTGATGAGTTTTGGAGGTATGTGATATTCCTCCTCTTCTGAAGACATTTCTGCCCATCTTCTGTTCATTAGAAAAAAAAGAAATGGGAAATGCTTTCTTTACCAGTGAAACAGCTGGCACGGACCTATCACTTTAGATCTGCTAGATCTTCACTACTTCAAGGTATTTTTGCAGTTAGCTGTACAAA
The DNA here is from genome assembly GCA_002844005.1 of Limosa lapponica baueri. NCBI lineage: Eukaryota > Metazoa > Chordata > Aves > Charadriiformes > Scolopacidae > Limosa > Limosa lapponica. The sequence goes on from KZ505637.1 coordinate 3,550,440, forward strand.
TGTGATTTCCTGCTCTAATACTGAAAATAAATTAGGACACAGTATATAAATGGTTCCAGATACAGAGGTTGCATAGAGAACCAGATGTCAACAGTTTTACAACTCCACCCTAATTGTGTTTTCTACTTTTGTAAAGGTCAATCTCAGTTTGTACATTTTATAGAACATCTTATCCTTGGGTTAAAAAAAAAAAAAAAAAAGAAAGATATTTTTATTTTAAAAAAACCCAACAGTTGCCTACACTTCCTCATGCTTGATTTCAGTCAGTAAATTCCACTATGTTCTTGTTCCCCAGGTTCCCCTCAAAAAATTCCTAATCACTCATCAAATGCCAAGGTGAGGTGAGGTTTCATTAGCAACGCAACCAAGCTCTCTGAAAATTTGTCTCTTGCAGCTACACTAGAACATGCACTGACTAGTAAAAATTTACTCTCATGTTAACTTGTGCCTCCTAAAACTGATGGTCCAAGTATTTCTATAGCTCTGAAAGAACTGCTGGGTTTCCTTGGAAAGAATCCTAAAGGTAAAAGAAGCAAAACCACCGAGTTCCCCAGGAAACAGATTCCTTTTGTGGATACACAATGTGAAGTGCTCTCAAGTGCTGGCTGACGTTCAGGGAGCTATGCAAGAAGCATGCATGTGCAAACACAGAATACAGTTGATGGAAAAACAAACACAGAATAGCCTAACATTGGAAGTGTGTGGCAAATTAAAAAGTTCACAGACAACTATTTCTCCAGGCTTGAAGATCAGATCTAAATGACCACTTCCATCCGGCCTCAAGTATTTATTTTATTGTTGCTTAACTTATTTTAAGGAATGCAGGAGACTCTCCTCATCCTGACAGAAACATAGAAAATCTGTGCCAGTTACAAAGAGCACTAAGGAAGTTAGTTAGCTTGTTTATAATCACTAAAAGAATTGTTCTAAAAATACTGATATTCTTAAGACTTGCAGTCAAATCACAGAAAACCTTTTTAGCTTCAAACTCTAACCAAGGTAGAAGTGCAGCATTTTCTCAATCAGCTTAAACCAAATTTGTTCTCTGTGGAAAAATGCAGTCAAGATTAAAACACAACATACATTACATACAGTCTGAACTAAAACGGTGCAGCATTTTTAAGAATACTACCTCTGAGCTTAATTATATCTTATACATTCTATGAAGCTTAGTATTTACACTTCTCTATGGGAGTAAATTACATTCTCTTAACAAAAGAGTTGTAAATAAAAATGTAATTCTTCTGTTAGCATCCTCGAGTTGGAAATGTTTCTTGACCGAAACCGATTTAGTAAGTTGAATCTTTAATTTTGTTGCAGAATTTTTCTTCTACAGTCTCTTCTTCATAAAGACTACAATGTAGACAAAACTCTACATCTTCAAAACTCTACATCTAAACTAGACTGCTATTTCTGTAGTTTAAAAAATTGCCCTTGTTCTCCATTGTAAAAATAAATATTCCCAAAACACAAATACAACCCCAGCTATCTTTTCTTCATCCAGCTCCCTACTTCCTCCTGCTAAGTTACCTATTTCAATTGTATCGGTCACTGCTTACTCGACTGACTGATTTCTCCTTTCATGGCAATACAGCTTTTGCTTCACTATTACCCCTAGAAGGTCACACAAATTGTAATTCTTTTTTTAATTGGAGAGAGGAAAAAAAATGGGTGCAATCAGAAATGATTAGAACCCTAGTTCAGATTCCCTCCACATTTCACGAGACAAAGAAAGACCAAATTAGGTTTAGTGTATGATGAGCAAGAGCACACCCCTTCAGCTGCAGCTCTTTTTCACAGGCATTCATGCATACTAATATCATAAAACCAGAATGCTAGACTTGAAGGCAACTTCAGAGTATCTGGTTTTTGTCCAAAAGATTTACCATTATAAGCAAAAATAACATGACAAAGAGCCTTAAATTTATATTCTACTGCTACTGCTATATTGTAAGATGTCCAATATACTGAAACATGGGCTGATTTATCCTATTAAAATGTGCGCAAAATTGACATGTTTTCAGACATGCCAATCAATTTAGATCAGAAGATACCAGAAAACCATTCCAGCTTGTTGCTTTCAACCAGAAGGATTTTCCAACCTTTGAACAAGCAACCTCACAAATACTGAAGATTTAATTCTAAGTTTTCAACTGAAATACAGTATTTCTTCCAATGTGCAGTATCTCTGCACCTGCTGCTTTACTGCTTTTACCCAACAAGCCTTATTCATCTTGGAGACTTAATAAATAGTAAAGCAAAAATCATGGCTGCACTTTTCTGAATCTTGTCCAATAGGAAAAAGGAGACCACTTAGAATCACCAAGAGACACATTTGACAATTTTAGGATGCAGATGTCAAGCTGCCCGAGTAGGCATTGTTCCGCAACCATCCTGTTTACTTCATTGTTCCTACAGAGAATATTATCGATGGATTAAAAATTGTCACTCAAACGTCTTCATGTAGTCCTGAAATTCACAGGTTCATAAAACGGATTTACACTTTTTGATTTTGGTGAGGAAGGATCACCTTTTAATTTTTATATATGTGTATGGACTTTTGTTGATAAATCCTAATTACATTCATCTATTAGAAAAAGACCTCTTTATAGAGTTTGTACAAATTACCATTGCAAAAATACGCAAAGTTAGCACATTTTCACGTCTGGTTAACATAGAAAAAATTCTGCCAGAGCTAAGTGGAAAAAACTCTGTAAGGTACAGACATCCTTCAGGGAAACTAAAACTGATTTCCACATAACCCAGACAACACAATCTACTGTTTCAGATAATCCATAACTTCACTCAAATCCACAATATAAAACCAAGTAGTGGAAACTCATGTGGATAAATATAAAATTCATCATCCTCATCTCTTCTTAAATTTTTTTTAGACTCTTGGTCAGCTAGGGTTGAATACAGCTTTTTTATTTTTCTTACGAAAAGGGCCTTAGCAAGGCCATTGTGACAGTTTAAAAAATTGTAACACATATTCAGTAGTAAAAATAATGCAAGATAATTTACTCATTTATTTCCTACCAGTAGCAAGCTGGTGCTTGCTAGTTAGAAAGCAAAATATTTATGTGATTTTCAAATCTTTAAGTGGGACCAAGAAAAGTGGAAAATGAGAAAATTTCATTTTGAAAGTCATGATGCTACATAACTTTATAGACACTTTGAAATTCATTACTTGAATTTAAAGACATTTTTGAATACTCTAACATAACTACGCCCAAGATGCCTTGAGATTTATGAGTCACATTTGATTCACTTGTAGCAATCCATTTTAAAAATGGGTTGGAAAATGAGTTGAGGAGCTGTAGGAACATTTAACAAAATATAGCAGTGTACACATTTCTAAGCCTTATGCTTTTTTACATACTATGAATTTACATGTTTGAATATTTTTCTCCTCTCTGGATAAAGTGATTACATGCAGATCACTCTTTCACTCCCCCAGAAACAGTCTGATTAATTTTTAAAGAACCATTTTGTCATTAGTTATGGATTTGACAGAAGCAAAGACAGCTGAGGCACATTAATGTAGTTTCAGAAAGCAGTGGGTGGAAGATAAACAGAGTCTGAAACTCTGGTACATAAGCAAGTCTGCACACAAGGAAACATAAACGTGACAATAAATACAGGTGAAGTAGTGGAAAGAGATATTTACTTTTTCACTTTTTTTCCCTGGCAGAAGAGAAAAAATATCCAAAAAGACAGATAACCCCTTCCAAATAATGTTCTTGTTTCTACAGCTTCTAGCTGAAAGCAGTCTTTGTGGCAATAGTGGCTCACTTACCTGGCTGTACCACAAACTGGCACATAATTGAAGACATTCAGCAAATATATACATTCAATGAAGAACAAATGTGTCACACTTTATTTTTAAATGAAAATTCAACCAAGAAATCCAAACCCTGAACATTTCCTTACATACATGGCTTTTTCTTTCCTTCTTGTATTTAACAAACATTATTAGTTGATCATTACCTAAAAATGGTTGCCAAACGCTGTTCACTTTTAGTAACACAGCCAGTCAGGAAAGTCTTCAACAGCCATTTATCCTCCTCCATGCAGCCACTGTCCACAACCTTCCTGGGCTAAATGCACCAGATCTTATTTACACTTGGAAGCCCTGGACCTGGCTAGTACTTGAAAACCACTCAGGAATCCTTGACATCGTACATAACCCCAAATAATCAAAACTTAGTGAACATCAGACTATAGATATCAAATACACCAGTAGGGGAAAAAAAGTCTAAAAGTAAGACTGTACTAACAGAGAATGTTGCCTAGAATATTTACACAAAGACAAGAGACCAGAGAAGGAATGTTAAGTGAGGAAGAAAACTAGAAAACTTTTTTTTTTCATGAAATGGACACCTATGTTTCTGTGACCTTAACTTAAGACTAAATTCAAAAAAATGATGCAACTTTAACCGTAGAACAGCAAGTTTTCCTTAATGCATTCAAAATGCACAAGTAGATTGTTTATACTTTTGTAAGTGACATTTAATGAGTTTTGTGCTTCTCTGTTACTCTTCCTTGCATATTAGATCTTTAGTAAACCACTAAATTATGTCTTTAGTAAATCATTTCCCTGGGTACATATCTGGAAACATGGTTAATAAAATTCAAAATTGTTTCTGCAAACATAAGTAAAATCTATTTTCTGATAGAAAGCAGAGCTTTCCAGATATAAGTATTAAAAACAGTTACAAAAGTTTACTGAAGTGCAACCCCAGGTAGAAGAAAAAGCATTGCCTTCAGCTACATTTCTTTTGGTGAACTGATAAAATTATTTAGAGTAAAAACTACCTGCTGAATATTAATGTATTAATTTTAGTTTATTTTTAGATGGTTTATTAATTTGATAAACTATTCTTTCTATACCTCCAATTGGTATAAATTAATTTCAGAATTGTACTTTCAACTACTGCATGTACCACAAGAAAGCTCAAAAACTCTACTGAAAGCCACAAGAAGTTATTTTTCATCTATGTATCAGTGTACTATTCACCGAGCCAGTCTACAAGCTGACTACATAAGCAATGTCAGGTACAGTAGCAACATGGTCCCTCAGTAGCGTGGTCCAGAATTCTTTTTCGGTCAATTCTCTTTGACAGGATTTACAAAAAAAGTCATAAAAAGGTTAGTAAAAGGTTGTAAAGCACAGTATAAGCAGACAAGCAAGTGCCACTCCAAGTGTTCATTTCTGTCTTTTAAAAAATGAGGAAGTAAGTAGGGACTAAACTCCACAGTCAAGATTAAACAGGAACATGTACAAAACATGCGTTGTATGAAATAGGATAAAGAGATGGCTACTCATAGGAACATTACAGGAGGAAAACATCTTGAAGACCTCACACAAAACAGCTTAATACACAGAGGACATGGATGTTCAAATGCATAATTAAGACATAATTAGCTGGTGAAATGCCTCATGTGACTCTTAAAAATGAGCTGTATCAGTCTTCTAAAGAGCCAGCAGACTAATTCAAGGCACAGAACTTCAGTTTCTTAGGGATTTGAGAAAAGTACAGCAGGACACAGAGAAGCATCTAGGTGTCTTGGTCTCCTGACGGGATTCTTTCAGGTGCAAATGCACCTTCCATCCATTCTGGGAGCTACATAGCACACAGTGAAACACACCTCTCATGCATTCAGCACAGCTTCCCCTCCGGCGGAACCAAAGCTGAAGCTGTGCACAGGAGCACTGCACATGCAAAGCCAACAAAAGGCACCTACTATACCAGAGAGAAAGTATATCTTCTCAAAACTCCCCAAGCAGTATGCTCCCTATTCACGCACACAGATCTGTGAAGAAGTCTGCTTTGCATCACTCACAGATGTGTGGTACACACCTAGGACCAACACCTGGTGCAAATTTCCCACAGGTGATAAATATGCCATGTGAACATATGCTTCTAGGTGTGTAACAGACTGCACAAATCAGACCCTGGTTCCTTTCTCTTTGCATTTTACTAGTCACTAAGGCACCAGACTGTCCCTCGAGTTCTTGGAATGCACTGGTAAACATTACTAAAAGGTGAAGAAAGTAGAAAAAGGCTCTTCAAATTCTGAATACAACCAATACAAAGGAAATGACTGAGAATGAGAAAGTGAAAAGCACTTTGGCAAAGAGCAGCTACAGCATGAGAGAGTTCACATTCCTCAGAGAGGATAGGAATGAGAATAAAAAAATTAAAGCTATGGTCTTGCAGTCCTCAATAACCTCAGAGTTGAGAAAAGTCTAAGGAGGAACCCAAACCTGCAGTTCCATTAAAAATTAAACAGGCTGTAGAAAAAACAGCAAGTGAAAAGACTGAACTAAGCAAATCATGTGGTTTTGACTGACCTCAAACATAAAAAGACAACATTCAGAAAGTGGAAACTTAGTATAATTAAGAAGGTTCAGTACAAAACAACACTATAAACATTTAAGGCCAGACCAAAAAAAAAAGAAAAAAAAGGCACAAGAGACTGCATTAGTAAAAAGTATTAGCAATAGCAACTAATAATTTGACTACAGTTGTATAGCCTTAGATGCATAACCAAAGTTTATCCGCTACTCTGTGGAGAGATTGGTGATATCAAAAAGATATCAAAAACATTTTCAAATGTTTTTCTTCATCAAGCTTCATTATAAACATCAGCAGAACAAAGATGACTAACCCAGGCCAAAGAAAAAGAAATCAGAGTACAAATGCAAAGTAGATGTTTTCAAAAAAGGATGACTCTGAAGAACTTCATCCAACATTTTATAAAACAATTCAAAGCAATTTTAATACCCTTGCCAATTGCATTTGAAAACTCATGGATGAATGCAGTAAGGTAGGACTTAATGAAAGACCAATAGATATGAAAATTAGGGAAAAAAAAGAAGAATTGAGGAATTACAGGCTGATCAGCTAAACTTTTCCTAGAAGTACTGGCTCTAATTATCAGATTATTTATATGAACCTGGAAGACAGAAAGGAGTGAGATGGCAAACAATCTAAATATGCTAAGAACAAATTATTGCAAACCAAGACTAACTTCTCTGATAGGATAATGTAAGCTGAAGCCACATATTTTAACTTCAACGCATTTTTAAATGTTGTTTGACCTGACATTTCCTAGAAGCAAATTTGACATTATTTATCTGAAACTGTCTTAAAACAGAGACAAAACTTACTGGATAACTAGACCCAAATGGAGTACTTGGCACTGTCAGAAAGCAAGGACATGCTGAAGAAGGCCAGGAAGGGCAAGTTCCAAAGTGGAACCTGGTCTTGGTTCAGTTCTTCACAATGATTTCATTGACTATCTGGATGATGGGTCAGAAAAAAATTCTTAGCAAATCAGCAGCAAACCACTATGTGAAACTGAAACAGACAGCAACTGCATTAAGAAACAGGATTAGAATTCAAATACATCTCAAATAAAACAGAGAAGTGACTTGAAGAAAAGAGGATGAAGTTTTACAGGGATGTGTTACTGGAGAAACAGTTGGAGAAGAGTAAGCATGCAGAACAACTGGTTAACTAGCACTTCTTCAGAAAAGGATTAAGGGGTTACATGCTGAATATGAATGAACACATAAACTTTGAAAAGAACTAGAATAATGGTAGGAAAACTGATACTGCTTCTCTAAAAACCATTTCTTGACATCTCACTCCACCTCTAAAAGAATCATTAAAGAAATAGATGCATGCTCATGTCTGGAGGGCAACTACTATGTTACCTTATTCACATAGCCTTGTTTAACAAAGATCTTAATCTGTACTCACCAGCAGACTGGCAAAGCCAAATTACACAGATGAAAATTTTACATGGAAACAGGTGCCTTTAGAATCTAATAACTACTTCTTAGCAGCTGAGAGCATAATAAAAGTCAGTTGATTTCATCTCAGTTTTGGCCTTTGTTTCATTTACTTGCCAAGTACGCAGAGTTATTTAGTTAGTTCATGGATTGGGACTTGGGGGGCCAGGGAGGGTATCACCAACTCTGTAAAAATACTTGATTTCTTCAATATATAGGCCAATTAAACCTAGGTAGATTTTGCACAATCAAAACTATTCCATCATCTAAAAAAATGTCCATTTCATATAGCACTGTAAATCTCTTCCTATCTCTCACCCTAAAAGTACAGCTCCATCTCACAGGTATATACTAGGTAGTCAAAAGTACATTCATGTTTTTTAAAATGGTATTTTTGTGAGCTCAAGTATAACACATCAGTAACCAAACCCTCTTCTTACCACAGACATATCTATTTCCTTGTGAATGTCCATGTATTAGTAACAAATTATTCCTAGAAGTCAACTGTTAGGTATTAAAAAAAAAACCAAACCAAAACAGAGGCCCCCCTGAAAATTTTGTTTTCATGTGTTCTATCAATTTTTCAAGCAATTAATTAATTGTCTTGCAAAACATTTGTCTTGGCATCTAGCTTATAAACTGTTACCTCATGAAAGAGCAGATACAATCCATTTGTTAAGTGTCTTCAACTAGCAATGGCAAGAATCTTGTATCAAAAGATGAGATATCCCAAATTCATTGTCTCAGCAGAATCAGACACTTTTTCATTGAGCTGCATTAGTCTATGTAACAGACATCATGCTTAATATATTTTTTGGGCAGGTGTGCTCCAAGGTGCACAAGGGACCTTTTAGAGCACAGCTCATATCCCCAGGCCTCCAAGAATGCAGCCATAGCACTCACCTGCCTGTGAAGCTGGGAATAGTTCCCAGTCTAGCATAGAAGAAACCTACATTAACGTAGGTTTTACCACTGATATTATCTGTGCACTGTAAGTTACGTGCTTTCAAAATATTCCAAATGATTTTCCACACACATTTTAACCATATTCTGTCCCTTGTCCTCTTTCAATCTTTTAGCCAGTCTGCATAAAGCAAAATTATGCAATGAAAATTTAAGAGAATAGTAGGAAGTCATTGACAAGTTCTTTTAGCAATCATGTATTAATAAAACGTATTTGCTCATCTTTATTTATGCAGTATTTTTAACCTCATTCAAGATGTTTTAGGGAGTATTGTCATTAGTCTTTTTGCTAGATTTCTCTGAAGAGTGTCACAATAACGTAAATATGTAAAAGTCATCTTTAAGAAACCAGATTTTCATGTCTCATTACCTATATAAATGGTTTATATTATTTTATATTGATTGCTGTTCAGGTAAGAGAATATGTCTAGCATATGCTTCAGGACATGTTTTTGTTTTTATATGGATTCCAAACAAAAATATATGTACGCAGATAACTGATAGCTGTTTTTCATTAGGTGCCCTTCATTTTTTCCTCCAGCTTTCACAGCCCAAGTCACTGCAGGAAAGCCTTCAGTGCTTACTTTCTAGAGAAACATTTTCTTGCAGATTTTTTCCTTCACCTATGCATTCTTGTGTGATTTTTTAAAAAGCATAAGTTGTCATTGTGTCTTTACATGAAACTGTAAGAACAGAAATCAGAACTTTCATTATGAATACTCTTTGGCCTGAAGAAATATTCTATAAAATATTGTATTCTTCCATTTTTTGTACGATAGCCCTGCATCTGCCTACGTCCCCATTACTGAAACTCCCATTTTCCAAGCAATAAGTGAAAATTAATTCCAGAATGGAACTCAGTAAAAAAAAAAAGAAAAAAATTCTAGTTTAAAAAATTCATTAAAATTAATTCATCCATTAAATTTCTTGGAAAAAAAAATTGAAGAACCCATCTAGTAAATTTTTCATAAATTTGACAGTTGTCCTGTGCATTTCAGTATGCTTACGGGGCTTTTTTTGCACAGTATCCATGGTAGTCCAAATGTATAATCCAACCAAATAAATATTTGTAGAGTTGTCCTCATATATAAATTACACTGTACAAAATAAACTATCACTTTACTACACAAGAGAATTAAAAATGAGGAGTACTCTATTCTTCTGTAACTAAGCTATACACACAATATATTCTAAAATTAACAAAGTTTTAATTACCATTATAATTTAACAAAATAATCCTAATAAAAGCTCCTATCAGAAAAGCATGAAGACATAGAATCATAGAATGATTTGGGTTGGAACAAACCTTAAAGATGCATCTGAGGGTGCACTCAATCCGACTATCCATGTCTCTGACATACTTTAAAGCGAGTTGTAATCCAATCTAACCGTGGTTTTCTGGAGCAGGTGAGGTTGTATATATATATGTAGGAAGAAAGAATTATAAAGTGCCTTTAAAATGTCATAGATATTTTTATTTTTTGAAAACTCTTGTTTAGATACACATCTATCCTTTATATGATATCCTCATTCAAAGTTGCCATTCTGAATCTCAAAGATAAAAATATTTTGTAGAAGAGTTTTAATGGGGTCTGTTCTTTTGAGGAGTTTTTTTTTTGGTTTGGGGGGCTTTTCTAAAAAAAAAAAAAAAAAAAAAAATCACACAAATTGCATTCTAAAATTGCATATAGGAACATACAGAAAGATGTCAACACATCAATCTGTTCTGAGAAGGGTTAAGAAAAGCAGTCTTGCTCATATAAGAGAAATGCTAGTCAGGATCTGCCTGACCCATAAGAGTCATAGCCCAGGTCCTTATATGCTAGGAGAGACAGTGTGATAAAAGACATTTCAAATAAATAACTAATTTATGAAAGCTCATTAATATTCTATCAATATTTAAGAATTTACATATAACTAGAGAACCTACAAACAGCTCCTTTAATTTTGTCTGCTGAGGCAAATTAGAAGGCAAAAGAGAATCTAAGGATGCACAATGATTTGCATCCATTTAACCTAGTAATAATAAAGCTTGATTTTCAATGCATTTGTCTCACAATTGTTTGTAAATTCTTATGTAAAATTTTCTATGCCTAAGCCAGTCGAAATGTCTGTCTCCCGTATGATTTCTCTGCAACCTAATAAGCCCAAGCTCCAGGGCAGCCTCCCTTCAGTCAGGTTGCTTGGCTCCTTGTTCTACCCAGATGTTGGTCTCTTTGAAAAGACAGAAGAACTAAATTCTCTTTGATACCTCTAGTCTTCCATCAAATGTAACTGAATCCAGCCAATGGGAAAAAAAAGGGAGGGGAGGGGGCAGGTGGGTGGAAGGTCAGAGATGACAGAACAACGAACCCATAAACTCTTAGACCTAGAAAACCAAGATCTAGTTTGTTTGTAGTGTCCACTCCACCCGCCTGTCATTTGTCCTCATTCTCTCACTGACCTTTCAGAGCACCTGAGCAGGAAACTGGATCAGGTAACTGACAGAGGAAAAGTTAAATGCATGCTTAAGTGCTACATACATAATATTTGTGGAAATTACTGAAGAATAATGCCAAGAAATTACAAATCAGAAAAATTTAACAATATACTGGAACCAAGGGCAACTTCTTTGTACTACAAGAAACTATAATAAATACAGGCCCAACTGTAGAATTTGCACACAAAATTTGAGTATTCAAACCAAGAATTCATTCACAGAACTCTAACAAGATTTTCATGGTCAGAAAGATACCTAGAAGCAACTCCATACAAGTTTCTTATACAAGTTAAAACCAATTCTTAATAAACACTGTAGTTAATACTACTATAATTTATTGTAGTCCTTTTTATTTGTTATTTCCAACCAGCAAGTATCTATATACTAACAAGCATCATAGCCTAACATTTTAGGAACATTCTAAGGATATATTACATAAATATTCATCAATAGTTCCGGTTGTATACACAAATCTTTGTACTGTAAATTCTAAGATTCATCAAAAATCACTTACAAACTTCTACATATGAAATTCTTAGATATTTTACAGAGTAAAAAGATCTGTTAAGACTACTCACAGTCAAAATTCTGCTTTATTCATATTTAGTCCTCCTCGGTATCAATATGCCATTCAGAAATGGAAACTAATATGTTAGGGAAGTGACTTGTTCAGTGTCATCCACGGCCAGCAAGAGTCAGAGAAATGATCAAATACAGAAAATACTGAATCTGGGAAATGTGTATCTCTTAATACCAAAGTTTATAAAGCCAGCACAGCAATGCATTTCTATACACCTGAAGATGTAAACTTCAAAACATTCATACTAGTGCTTATGTTTATAATTCTAATGCAAAGGATTATTTCCTCAATTCAGACAAGTGTGTGTAAAGAAAGCAAAAGTTCTCTCATAATGCTATATTCACATACATAAGCAATTATTTTTGTCTAGAGAAAGAATAAAAATACAGATTATTCTAATTTAAAGGTTCATGTGTTTTCAAATTGTTGCAGAGCTGGTTGAGTACCTAATTCACGAGGATCTGAATGCAAACTTTGGAGTCTGCATCTATCTTGGATTAGAAGAAATGGAATAGTTATTAATCTTTATAAATGTAATTATCAGGGGTTCAATCTCAATTTTTTTTTTAAACTCTTGTCCTACTCCTATACTCATATAAGTATGGTTTAAACATGGCAAGTGACATTCACCATTCATTTTTGACTGAAACACTTTGGGAAAAGGAGGAGGTAACAATCAAGCCACATAGTGAGAGATTTTTATGCACATTCAAAAGACAGAAAATAAGCTTTAACTTGCCCTTTGTGAAGCATCTTTCTTGCTACATAATGATTTTTGTTGTTTTGAGAACCTCCCTCTTGTACTGCTAAATAGAGGGGAAAAATGGTGACGCTATTACTCAGAAATTGATTTCTTAATAGAAAAAATATGCTTCCTAAATTAAAGGTAAACAATGCAGCTTCACTCATCAGCAATGGATGAGACACACACAGTATTTTAGGGAGATCCATGAAGGCATTTTTGCTTCAGATCTTTTCTTGAGGTATCTCCAAAGACATTCTAGCAAATTTTTACATATTGATTATTTACCTCTCAAATAAGGAAGCAGACATTTGCCAATCTTTTCAACTGACCATATGAAGTTTTCTGTTCTTAGTCCATCTTTGAACAAACAGGTCTGATTTTCAGTAGCTTCAGAAGTTTAGAAATTCTTGTTTTGCATTTCAGTCTTCAAAAGCGATTTCATCCTTATTCTTGTATCTATGTTATACCCAAAAAAAATGAAGCTTGCCAAACCATCAGTAAAACTGCCAATTTGTTTTTCCTTTTGTAACAACATGAAGCACTTACTTCTGGGTAAACCAAAATATTTAACAAAATTATGTGACCACATGAAACAATACACAACCTATAGAGGACTTTGAATGTTACCAAAATGCTGTTAACATTCTTAAACATACAATTGAACATACAATTATGTGCCATCTGTGAATGCACAGTACATTAAGGTATGTTGAATAACCAGCAGCCAAATTTTAGCTTAGACTGCATGCCCCAAGTTTACGCAATGGCTGTCTATCAGTCCAGGATGTTAACTTTAGATCCCTAAGTTACACAGTGTGACCATGTGATAACAGCCTGGTAAGAAGCATAGGAAAAATGAGCAAAGGGGGAGGGAAAACAGGTAGTAATACAACAAACACTAACTTCAGCTTTGCCATCATCTTGGCCTTCCCTCTAAGCCCTAACAGCAAGGTGGGGTCTAAATAATGCATCTTTTTTCCTGTGGAACATCCCTAACATGAACACGTCCTCCGTGCAAAGACAGATAAATCAAGCATGTCCTCATCAGTTCACTTCTCAAGCAGTATATTTGTATGTATATACATATATATATATATGGTCTTTCTTCCTTGAAAAATTACACATTGTTCCACTTAAAGCAATCTTTGCAGCAGATGGGTGTGTTACTTCATTTTATCATTTCTTCCTTTCATCTCTGTACAGACCGACCCTTCACCGTTCCAGCAGGATAGGTAACTCAGCAGGCCTCTTCCCTATGTAACTTTTTTTTTTTCTAATCCATAAGACTTGAAGCCACTATTTCATATCGAAAGAGCTTGTGGTTTTTACTAACCATTTTTGCTAACCACACGTTTCCATGAGGAACTTTTGTGCTTTTGCCTACAACCCAAGATGGATTTCTCATAGGGTTTTCTTCAAAGATACTGCTGATAAACTGCTGGTTTTAATGCTGACATATCATTTCATGTGGTTTAAGATGTGGTGTAACAACCAGCTGTCCAGTTCACCTTGACTGCAAAGTACTGAAGGGAAGGACTTCTTCCCCGTACACTATATAGCATATAATAAGGCTTTATCTATACAGGCTGCTTAATATCTATTAGGTATTAATGCAACAAATGTACACACATAAACACAGATTCAAAAGCACTATAAGAAATTTTTTTCCAGGTCTTTTCTATCTCGTCTTTATTAGGTATATTTAACTATCAGATATAACTTTTAATTTTTATCAGATATAACTTTTAATTTTAAAATATTCAACTCAGACAAACGAGACTATAGAAACAACACAGAGCATGAAGAAAAAAAACCATAGATTGATTAAAGCCACGTATAGGCTGTATCAACTGCTGAACAAATTTTAACTGTGTCTGACAGGGGAATGCCGCTACTTTAACTTGAATATTAGTTTAGTTATTGACCACAATGAATTGCATACCCTGAGAATGACAGAAACATTGGAAGCTCTGGAAGTTATCCAGTGTGACTTCTCACTTACAGCAGGACTATCTCCAACACAAGGTTTTGTTTACCCAAGTCCAAAAATGAAGGATGAAGTTTCCACAGCCTTTCTGGGTATCTGCTCCAGTACTGCACTACTCTCCCAGCAAAGAAGTTTTTTCCTAATGTCTAATCTAAATCTCTTTCAAACCATAATTTGCAGTCATTGCTCTTTGTTTCACCTTCTGTCACTAGCTACAAGAGTTTACCTCCATCACCTTTGTAACTCCTCTTAAAGAACTTACTTAGTTCACATCAAGAACTAATTCAGCCCCAGAATACAGCTCAGAACCTCCTCGGTTCTGTGACAGTTGCCAAATAAAAGGAATCAGATGGAAGGAAGAAAGAGCAGGTTTGCATTGGATGATCATTTCACCTAGATTAAGAACTGAAAGTCAAAACACTGGCATCTGTTTGTAGGTTTGAATATGTGTTATTCTCTGGGTCAAGTACAGATAGCATGACAACAAAAAGCATGATCATAAACACAGATTGAAGATAGACTAGAGATATGTTTCTAGATGTAAAGCACAAATATTTATTTTCCAATGTGATTTTACCACATTTTGGGCCTAACAATCTGATAGCTGGTTTCCTGAATTCTTTCTGCTACAATGACTTATCGAGCTTCTCGTGACAAACAGGCCAGCAAACATAGTTACACAAGAAAGATAACAGAAAAGCTTAATTTGTCTTGGGAAACAAAGATAAAAACATGTAGTCTAGAATCAAGAGATCCTCTCCCTTCATCTAAACCACACATACACACAAGGACACACATAGACCAGATTCTTTCAATTTTCACTTCACTTCCTCCTCCTCCCCCCCCCTCCGCCCATATTTTTTGTGTAGGACAGACAACACTTTCAGAAAAAATACAGTGAAAACTATGTGGATTTGGAACTGGACAGACTCCTACTCATATTCTACATATTTTGCTGTATCTCTTCTTTTTAGTGGTAGTCATAATAAACGTACCAGAACAATGCATAAGTCCACACAAACTGCAAATATCTCAAAGGTGGCATTTTATGATTTCAGTGTATGATTTTCACACTTGCCTAGATGCAGTTGATTTCAATATGAAATCCTCAGACAGATAAGATCAGCACATACATCATTAGATAGCATGGTCAGCACATCTAGAGTCACATCATGTAAACAGACAGCAAAACTGCAATGCAACCCTTTAAAGCTAATGCAGAGGAGGACCAAACTCCAGAGCAAAATGTGAAAATTATTACAGCTAGACTGAAAACAGTGTCAGTAACTCATACTGTTCTCCTTATCAGGTGGGTGACCCTTATCCCATGGATCAAACCCACAATTTAAAAAGTTTAAATCACATAAACAACCCTTTGTGGTCCAAGGATCTATGGGGCAGTTGGGACTGTTTCAGCCTATATACAGACCCTGGCCTAGCATCTATACATTACATAGGGACATATCCTAAAATCATAGAATGGTTCGGGTTGGAAGGGACCTTAAAGATTATCTTGTTCCAAAAACCCCTGCCATGGGCAGGGACACCTCCCCTTGTCCTGTTGCTACACTCCCTGATAAGAGTCCCTCCCCAGCTTTCCTGCATATACATATGGTGCTGCAAAGAAGGAGACCATGGCATACTTTACCATTATGGCCCACATACATTAGTAATTTCAATTTTTATGTAAAAGGATTTCTCAGGTGGTAGGAAAAAGATATGGCAATATGAAAGATGCTGTTTTTAAGAATAAGCATCATAGGCAAATTGCCTCCTAGCCAGAATGTTGCTCCCAGTCCCAGCTGTGTCTTGTCTGCACTTTTGCAACTGACAAGATGCTAACAAAAACCATTTCTAACACTTGAAAAAAAACCCCACATTTCTCAAGGTTGACTTTTTTTTATAACTTGAAGAGAGAAGAAACAGAACATGCTTTTAGGCTGCACAGGACATGGTCAGATACATGGTTCTTTTAAAGTGTACAAGATAGACGTTTAGAGCTAGTAACTGTGGTCATGGTTTGCAGCTTCTCTTCATATAGTTTTGTATTCCTTGTACTTATAATTACATTGGAAAGACCTTTTTCTGCCAACCACAAATAAAAGCTTCTAAATGCCTCTTTCCTTCTCTTAGAAAACAGCCAAAATCCAGATTAGATGAAGTAGGTTCATGTCTCTTGCTCTTCAAAAACAGAATAAAATTTGTTATTAAATAAATTTTGATCAAAATAACCAGCTATGTCGTAACGCTGTTTCTGAACCGATTCTGACTACAGAAGAGGCACACACAGCAGACTATGGCCATCTAAGAGAGACAATCACAATACCATTATACCTTTAGCATGGTGGGAGAAGTGAAAGCATATGTTTTGACCAAGTTTTCCACAGCTGAAGAAGAAAACAGAATTACAAGGAACAAGTAAAAGGAACCCACAAGTACACCGAGAAAGAGAAAGTAAGATACAGCCATATACACTGAAATTTATGTCTAATTTTATGACTATGCCTGTAATATATATCATGTTATAATGTAGAGGTAACAGCGTGGACACTATACTACCTTTCAAACCTTCACATGTTGTTCCAGCAGAGAAAACTAGAAGAGGATTTAAAAAGCAAAAATCTGCTTCATGAGGTAGCTGACTTTAAGTGCACTTTAAAAGTTCAACACAGATATGTACAAGTTATTTTAATCTTATACACAGTTTTTGAGTGACATCAAGTCTGTCATCATCTTAGACTGTTACATGGATAGAAATATTCAAAAGCAAAGAAAAGTCCCAAAAACCAAGATATCATTTAGCAGTACTAAAAGTCTTGTATGAGGAAGAAGAAAGCTGAAAGCCTGTCAAAGAAATCTGGTTTGCTCTGCAAAATCCTGGACATTCACAGGGACACCACAAGCCAGGAGAATGTAAACAAGGTGACATCTGGGCAGAGCACTAAGTTCAGGCTGAGCATCCAAGCTTACCCCAGTAAGTGTCCCACCAGCCAAGCATAGAAAGGCATTGCATCAAAAGTCACCTTTCACAAAGTGGAAAGCACAATGAACATAAACAGGAAGGGAAAGAAAATCCCTGTCAAAGACAGAGTAAAAGATATCTCAATGAAATGGGGATTTTTTATTCTTTTTTTAATTTTTATTATCATATAACCCACATTCTTTTGGAGTTAATGAGACATGATAACAAAATGCAGGTAGCCTTTCTAGCAGAACCTCTTCCATCAACCCTGTGTAAGAAACGCTGAAATCTGACATTGGAAAATGAAACAATTATTTCACTGAAACACACACTAAAGCAGATTTCAAATACATCCCAAAACTGACAATCTGACATTATGCAAGAAGTATATGGTAGCTCCAGAAGACAACTAGAAAGAGAAATCCTCCTCTAAGCTGCAAGAGCCAAACGTTAAGTCAATTGCTAGCACTGACTGAAGACAGAGTGACACTGTTGTACCACGAGGACTAATCAAATATTTCTAGAGAACAGATGGACCTGTGGCACTTGTTTCTGTATATAGAGGCAGAAGCAAAACATTTCCCAGCAGCTGCAGAGCATTCAGAAATCTGCACTGGGTAGCTCAAATTAATTCACCTATGCTTTGGATACACACCTGGGAGAGAGGTTTTATTTATATGCTTAATTGCATCTGTATAACTGCAGCCGTATTACATATTATCAACATAAACCTGTCTCAGCTCAACCAGAGGGCAAAGTCAAGAAGTTAGTGATGGCCTGTAGCATTGTACAGAAGTGATTTAAAAAAAAAAAAAAAACAACAAACCAAAACACAAACAATGCATATGCTTATCACAAGTTGCTTGAGACAGACAACTCTCAGTCTCACCGCACCTAATTTGTCTTTATCAGCTGTAATTTTTCATTTCACATAGCCGTATCTTAAAAATTCCACAGATGTCCTTAAAATAACTGCTAACATAGAGTCACTAAAAAAAACCCCACAAACATACATTTGGCAAAACTTTTTAATCAAAATAATTTCATATACAAAATACTTTTGGTTTCTTATTTTTACTGTAACAATATGCAGACTTAAAGAAGTGTGCTTGTTTTCTTGCAGGTAACCACCATGTAACACACATGGTAACCATACAGCCGGACTGCTCCAAATACATTTAAAAAAAAATAAATCTAGATAACAAGAGCAAACAGTTTTGGATGTCTGTGAGGGATTTCCAGAAATCATGGGAAAATACGTGTGGACAAAGTCTGCACAAGTCTGTGCAGGGATTTCACACATAATCCACAGCACAGATCACTTGAGTACAAGCAGTAAACCCACCACATCTTCAGGATGCACTGGGCTTACTGTGCGTTCTCCGGTCATAACTGTGTGGTTATGGCCAGGAAGCCTTGTATCGGACAGATAGTCAGACCTCGGGTATTTCAAACTCACTGAGCACGTCATACAATGTCCACATATATATTTCTGTCTGGGAACTTCACTAATAAATTCCATCTTTTCTCTGGCAATAGAGCTTCATCTCATCGGTAATGAGAAGCATCTTGTATGCTTATTTATCTTTTACTTTTTTAAAATAATTATGGAAATTATGTATTTCCTGGAGGAATCATCAATACAACTAACACAAGATCAACACAAGACTCCTATTATAATTCCTTTAAAAATTAAAATGTCAACTGCTTTGGTTACAAGCCTGTCCCCGATCCAAAGCTCCATCTTATTTTTTATTCTGTAAGAATTCATTTGATAGCCTTTAATCTCTGACAAATAATTTCTCAAATGCTTTAGATAAGTTTGTGGCAATAGACCAATTTTCTTCCCCTGGCTCAGGAACAGGATAGATAACAAAGTTACCATTTCTTAAAAACCCCACAGTTTCTTTAAACAAATTCAGACTTACTCCCTTTCATCTAAATTATGCTTTTCCTAGTGTTTTCTCACACATGCTCCAAAAGTAATTTTAACTGATTCTGTGACTTACAGTTTCCAGGGTGGAGAATAATAAATGTAAAGTCAATAAAAGATTAAACAGTAAATATCAAAAGTCTCACTTGAGTTTATAAGAGTGAGATTATTAGAAAAGTACTTTCACTTTGGAATATGTTTATATGCATAATGAGAAGGCACCTCGCATTCCTCAAATGAAATTTAACAACTTGGTGTTTTCACAACACAGGCAGAAGAAAGCATTCCATGCAGAGAAAGACTTACTTTGGGGAAGAAAGTTTAACATTTTGTTACCAGTGTACAGCAGGTAAAGACTCCATAAGAATGTAACTTTAAGAGATAAACAGCACATCTGTACTAACTTTTCCAGAACATATGAAGTCTGTGGCTACAGCCAAAAATGTAATGAATATATGAAATGCCTACAACTGTGTGTTTGATTGAAGGTATACGAGTTTGGGTCAGCATAGTAGAAAGTTTCTCTGTTTATCCCGAGGCTAAAAATCACAGTTTCTCTGTTTATCCCGAGGCTAAAAATCTTTCTTTCTAGTATACTATTTACCCTGAGTCCCTATCCCACTCCAAAGGAAATGATTTCATTACCACCAGGCTCTTGTTTATTTTAAGAGTAGATGGGAGATGGAGGGGAAGAAGGGGAGGAGGAAAAAAAATAAAAATACCTGATCCATATAAACAAACCCATATGTTTTCCATGGCTGCTTGAAAACTCTTGCAGAAAAGGTTAAGCATATTTTCATGTCAACCTTTAGAAAAGCTCCTTTCTCCACTCAGACCACAAGTTTGGAGATTCTGGCCTGAGAAAACAAAACTACGGTTATTTTGGTTTTCCTATTTTATTTATTTAAGTTAGATTTCTCTTACCAAGGACAACCAGAAGCATAAGTGGATGCTCACCTGTTCCTGAACACATTCAGTTTGATTCTCAGGAATATTTTTTAAAGGCTTGATTTGTGACAATTCTCCTAATTTAACACTGAATACCTTACGTAAAGATGAACCTGGGCACAGTATTCCAGCTGCAGTATGCCATTTGAACCACCTTTTTATTACTTTTCTTTTTGCCCTTCCCCTTCTCAAAATGCCCTACTTTCCATTTATTACTTCTTTTTTTCCTATTGTGAAATTTCAGAATTATCCAAACCAGTGAACCATCTACATTACTTTTATAAATCAGTCTATGCATTCTATAAATCAGTACTATGCATGGCCTATGCAGATCAATTTTTGTTTCCTCTGTTTCAGATCAAATTTTGTTTCTTGTATTTGTTGTCTTGTGTTTCCTATTCCTTGTAACTTCTCTGCCTTCAAATGCTGAAGGCCTAGCCAACATCTGACCTTAATGGCTGACCTAAGGGCTATTTTATAAAACCCACATTCTCTAGTCAAATAACATTGCATCATGTATTTACTTGAGAACTCAAGTTTTCAAACCTTGGCAATGCCACTAGTAGTAGTCCAACACATCGCATGCGAGGTATAAGGATCACAAAGAATTTCAACAAATATAAAATATAAATAATAACTAGTTTCCCCTTTGAATTAAAATTGTAGGAATTTCTATAAAAATTTGTATAAAGATTCCTTCCTTTATCTTTCACTAGTAAAAAGAAAGTCTTTCCAGACAATTAAAAATATGCCACGTCCTTACGGAGTGAGCTTTGCGTTATACTTCTGCCCTGGAGAAGTGGTTCTATTGTGTGCAGCTAACCCAAAAAGGGCAGTAATTCAAACTATTTATCTTCAGAAAACAAAGATTGTATTTTACAATATCCTCCCACTGTTCTTGTGAGGGAGTTAGCCTAGAAGTCAAACACTGACACACATTTTGCAGTTGATCCTCATTTCTTGTCAACCATATCATCATTTAAATGCTAAAATTCCTTTTCAACTGAAGAAAAAATAGCCCCACGTGAACAGGTCTCAAGGTTTTTATGTCCCTGGTTCTAAGAAAGACAAACAAAATACACAAACTCAAAGGAATCACATTTTTTTTTGTCTTCAGAGAAGTCCTTAACAGATTTAAATGTGTTTGAATTTATGCCTGAAACCAGTACATACCATTTAATCTAAAGATTTGTTAAGAAAGATTCCATGCAGTTATGTCAGGATGAAATTCCTAAAAGAAGGCCTCTCATGGATGACAAAGAAAAAACACACTTTCCTCATTCCACTTTGCACATCATATGCATTAGATTATTAATCAAATTATACTCTCTACCAAAATTAAAAACCTAACTTTTGCACTTTAGATGCTGTTTAAAGTCCACTACCATTTGCATAAATAAATGCAAATACATGTTTATATCTAAATATAAACTTCTAATTATACATAGCAATAACAGTTTTACATATGTGCATGCACATGTGTATTATTTATATATAAATCCACCATATAAAGACACGGAAATATGATGGTTTTATACATAAACACACATGCATACATAAATACATCTATACACACACACCCCCTCTATATTAACAACATACTCAGGCCTAAATATGCTCTACTCTGCACATTTTGAGAAGCTTAGTTCAATTTAACATAAATTTTGAGCAGTACTAAATTAAGTTGGTGTATAAATCTGGGCAGAATAAGGGTCATAAATATCTTGACTCAGGTATACCCACATTACCATGGAGGAGGCTCTCTATAAACAGATCATCTGACACTGATACTGAAGAGAAATTGGCACAATCCTAAAAATAAAGTTGTGTACAAGAGGACTGATTAAATATTTAATAGCACACCACAGAGAAGGAGTTGATTTTAGCAGTCTAACACATCAGCCAAAGAGAAAAACAAAATCACATTTTCTCATGCTTATATACTGCTTAAACAAACAATCCAGACCAGAGACTTTGGGACAAAACTGTTACCTGGTAGTCCACTACTTTACAAGCCCAAAGAAACTTGAAAACAGCGTGAGATTTCAATAAATAGTCTCTACTTTATAGTCTCCTGCTTGATGGTGATAAGCAAATACATCTTCCTCATAAAATCAAGAGTAAGCAACACTTCGAATCATTTCAATAGAAGAGAAAATCATGAATCTGTAACACACAGAGTTACCTCACAATTCTAGATAGCAGGTAATTTTTTTTGAAGAGAGGGTCTCTGCCAGTATGCCAAGTTACTTTGTTACCATGCCGTCAAGTTCAGTGAAAGGATAAGCCTTAGCGGAGTCACGTATACAGACATACTTGCAGGTTTAAGCTTAAAACAAAGATTCTGAAGACTAAACATACAAATTAATCTGTAGAGCAGTGGAGGTAGAGGCCACCACCTAAAAAGAAAGAGGAAACAAATCCAAAGTCTATCACTCTTCCAATTTTCCCTTTCTTTGAGACACTTCCTTCTCAACAGCCTCAGAAAAGCAGATATTTGGGATATGAGAAACTGTGACTAGAAGAGAGTTCCTCACTCAAGTGTGTTCTGCAGAGAAGCAGATAAATGATGCTCTCTTATGTAATTAGGAAACTAGAACAAATTAAAGCATTCAAAATTTTTATGTCTGTACTTATTCAAATAAGTCTGAGCACAAGCCAACGCATTTAGTTTTCTTTAGACAATGGCACATTGTTAGGAAATTAAGATTAGACTCAAGTTTATAGTAAACCCATTAAATTAATAAACTACTCAAGCTCAAAAATATTAAAAATACATGTAACATTCTTAACAGTTTCATTATTGCTGGCAGAATAACTTACAAATGGTGAAATGTTAAATGTATTTGTGTCTGACGTGACCAAGTAACAAGTTTTGGCCTAGCTTTGAAAGCAAATATGCCTAAACAAAAGGGTATTACTTCCTTCAGAATTAAGTTTAGTAAAGCAGGTAACCATTTCTCAAACTCAGAAAAATACAAAGTTTAGAAATGAAGATGTCTATTTCATACTTCTTTTGCAAACACTTCATCAGTTGCTCTTCAAAAAACCGGAAATGCCACTATTTAGTTAAGTTCAGATTGATGGGATCTACAAACAGACATACAGACATAAGGCAAAGCTATAAGCTATCAACTTGAATAAATAAATAAAACTCTGCCTGAAATTATTTTTCCTCAGGAAAAACAAGGGGGCAAAAGCCCAACTTTTTCCATTATAACCATCCTGAATATTTAGGTTTCGGGTTGTTTGGTTTTTTTTTTTTTTTAATCACTATGATACTTTTCTGTGGGTCTTTCACACAGCAAACATTGATAGAGTAAAACTTTATTTTAGGATAACACCACCATTGTCAAAACACGGATAAAGGTCCAGAGGTGAATTTCGGCGTGTTGCGCCAATTTTAGCAGACTCCTGGCGAACTGCGCCCGGCGATGCTACCGCGTCCGAGGAGCAGCGGCGAGTGCCACCCCCGCAGGCGGCGCCACCACCGCTGTCGCCGGGGCCAGCGCGGCAGCCGCTCCCCGCCCTCCCGCCGAGTGACCCACCGCCGCCCGCAGCCCAGCGGCTGCCAGCCGGGGCTGCCTGAGCCCCCCCTCCGGTCCCGGGGCCACCTGCCAGCTCCCGGGGCTGGCACCCAGCGCCGGCCCGCACCGCGGGACCCCTCGCCCCCCTTCCCCGGCCCCGCTGCGCTGAGCCCCGGCCGGGCTGCTCGGCACCGGGAAGGCGTGCGAAGCGCTGGGCGCCGCTTTGAATCCTGGGGCTCTC
>KZ505637.1:3576331-3704101 GCA_002844005.1 Limosa lapponica baueri
GACGGCGGGCAATCTGAAAAGTCCATCCCTAATATCCACTTGGAAATCTGTGAAGGCAACAGAGATTTATTTACAAACTTCTTTTTTGACCAAACGTACAGCTGCAGCGTTGTTTCATTTTGATCAGCTGTCTTACTAGGACCCGTTTTACTATTGTCAGCTTGTTTCCTACCTGGGATTTGCACATACACAGCACTTTACTGTCTATATAATTTTTGAATGCCTTCATTCTTTGATGAATTTTCTTTGGAAATTGTTGCATTTTAATCTCCACCTTGTGCAGACTACCAAATCTTCTGAAAGTGTCAGTACCCTAGAATGAGATGATTATTAGTTGCACTTAGTAGACTTTTTCTTATCACATGAGGTGTATTAATCCTCTTCAACCATCTTCTTTGGCTTTGCTGTTGAAAATCAAACTTAATTTTGCTGTTGTCTGCAGTATTTCCTTAGGAATGAATCAGTTTCAGTCTGGTAGTGTACCCTGGCTGTGCTAGTTAGCGTTGTGATGGGGTCTTTCCTAACATATACTAGACATTTTGGTGCTTGGATATTTTGGAGCTCCCAGGTCGAAGCCTGCTGAGGTGTTACAACTACTGCCAGCTCCCTGTGATGCCATGGCCCAGCCAGCTTCTCTATACAGGAGTCAGCATGGGACAGCTGTGAGGTCCGGGTGTGAATCTGTAGCGGGAGGGGCATGTGAGGTCCAGGTGCCATCCCTGAATGCCTGTCATAAATTCAAATGCAAATGCAGGGCCAGAGCCAGTGGTGGTTTTTTTCTGAGCCCTGTCGTTCCTACTTCTCCCCTGTTGAAAGAAGCATACTAGTAGATCCTGCAGCCTTGCTTTGTTGTTCAGGTGATCCTTGAATGCAGTATATTGTTATAAATGTCATCAACTACTCTGAGTGCTTCTTCCTTACAGCTCACTGTGGCAAAAGCAGATGTGGCTCTGATGGCAATAGGGGTGATGAGTTGTCCCCCTCTCTCCTGCTCTTGCCATATTTAATTATTGGGTCACATAAGTGAGCAGCTCACAACATGAGTTACATGATGACATTTGCTTTCAAGGGAAAGAGTGGAAACATGACAGCTGTATATGTCCTTAGTTACTATACACTGCATTACAGCTCTTTTGCAACTTTTAAAATAACCAAAGAGGGGAGGTAACAGTAGCAATGCTGAGGATTATATATTCTTGGTTTTTTCACCTATGTGAAGTCTGGTGATAGAGCTCATAGGTTGTGACTCATTCACAGATCCGCATCCTCTGTGCAGACACAAGCACAAGTTTTTCTCCAAACAGAAAGATTGCCATGTTTTTAACAGGTTGTAGGTTCCTGAGTTGTTTGATTAGTGTATTGGCCATGTTGAATACACCTTTGTAATCAGAATAGATGAGGGCAGGACTTTTTCAATGCTGTGTAAGCCAGTCATATACAAATGCTATTTATAAAAGGATTCAGTGAAGTCACATGATGTGATCCTGATTACAACCTGGCCTGTTGTACTGACTGAAATGTCATCTATTTCATGATCCTTCCAGATGGGAGAATTATTGTGCTGATGCCAGGAAGGGGAAAAGACTGTCGACAGCAGCCTGTTCTCTTCCCTGTGACCTGATAAAGTGTGCATGTCTGCTTGAGCCAATCTGTACTTGCACAGTTGGAAAAAGCACTGGAAGTTTAGGTTTCCCTGCACCTGTACAGCTCAATTAAGCAGTACGTGAACTGCCACATGAACTTGAAGGGGGGAAAAAAATGAGTTTGCTATGCATGGCTGCACAGTTTATGCATCTAACTACGTACAGGAAGAGGGCAGTCAGCCCAGAATGTCACTGTAACATCACATTATGAGAACCTCTCCCAGCTGCCCCCAAGGTACAGTTCCTGTAATGTTACTTCTAATTACTCTGTATTACTACAGCATGGAGGGTGACAAGTGCTCTCTGTATGTTCTCATGGATTGTGTACTTGACTCTCTGCTTGGATGCCTTTCTGAAATGGTTGTCTTTCTTCTTTTCTTTTCTTTCAGTTTACTACATTGTATAGACAGAATTCTGAGAATAAGAAACATCCCCTTCACGAAGTTGTTATTGCTTTCTGCTTTTCTCTATCTGTGATGTAACTGGTCGTTTTTGAACAGCCAGTTATCCATTTGTCTTTTTGCTCTTTAACACAAGAGATTATATGGTGCATCTGTTTTAATTTAAAAAAATCAAACACCTGGCAAAGAATAATGCAGGATATCCCTAAACAATGGAGATATTCTATAAGGCAGTTTCTTTGGCATAGATGGTGTTAGTTTTTAGGTCAAAGTTGTTGACCTAAAATTTAGTTCTGATACATTTATGTAGAGAGTAGAACACAGGTGATTACGAAGAAATTATTATCACTGGTTTTGTGAGGCGGATAATGGAATATCATATCTAGTTCTAGGGTCAGTATTTTGAAAAATAGATTGCTTAGCAGTATACTCAATAGTATAGTGTCTCTTTGCAAGGAGAAAAGAATAGGGCTAAAGCAGTAAGAAGCAGTAGTCTCTGGAAGCTGGATAGAAAGTGAGACAGAAAATAAAGCTCAAATTTTAACCATGAATGTGATTAGTCATTAGAATGAATAAGCAAAGAAAGTGACAAATAACCTTTTTTAATGTTTTCAAATTCAGACTTGAGAGTTTACTCACAAGTTTTTGGGGCTAAGTATGGTGGTAACTTCTTTGTTTCCCAAGGTCAGAGTGGAAGATAATTGCCTTTAGCTATTTGTTGTGTTCTTAATGGGATCCAAAAAAGACCAGCAGATTTTATTATCTGTGACAGTACACACGAATTCAAAGATGTAAAGATAGTCATCTTTCTTTCTCCCTTGAAAGAAATGTATCTTTTCTACCTCAGAAGCAAGACATCATCTGTGCAGGAAGAAAGTGAGTTATCATAAACCCTTTGTTCCATAGGTCACTTCCCCTTGTTCACCTCTGCTGGACTCCATAGGCTGTTCCACGTAGAGCAGGAGCCTGTGGAAGAGGGACTTTTCCAAGCTGCTGATGTAGACAGCAACAGCTTTTCATCCTTGAA
Organism: Limosa lapponica baueri; assembly: GCA_002844005.1. Taxonomy (NCBI): domain Eukaryota; kingdom Metazoa; phylum Chordata; class Aves; order Charadriiformes; family Scolopacidae; genus Limosa; species Limosa lapponica. Next base: position 3,579,403 of record KZ505637.1, read on the forward strand.
AATTTATACCTTCAACCAACAACAACAGTTGAAATGTTAAAGTAGGCAAGGACAGTTTTTGTTGCTGAATCAGGCCAATACCCATTTTTGCATTCTACCACTGTTTCCCTTATCTCACACATTCCTGAACCACACAGACACCTCCAGGTTTACTGCTTTGATCAAACATCCCAATGCCATTTTTTCAAACAGTCCATTTTATTGGCATGTTGACTTGCATCCAGAGCACAATCCATTAGCTCCAGATCTCTTCCTGATAAATAATTATTTTGTTCCTGTTTCTTTATATCTGCAGTTGATTATTCCTGCACAAGCATCCTACATTGCACATATCTGTATAGAAACCCATCCTATTTTTCCAGGCCGTTACACCAATTAGTCAAGATCATTTGAATTCAAATCACAAGCGCTTCCATGGCATTTGCAGTCTGTCTCCTTTTTGTATAATCCACAAGTTTAAAAGGCATAGTCATCATTCAAATCATTAGTAAAGGATTGAATAAAATAGGACTCCCATGGAATTCCATCACACCCACATTCTTTGAGTGTTATAACCCAACTAGTTTTTTGTCTGCTTTATATTTTCTTCCCTGAAATTTTCCCTATTTTTTCTTCCCTGAATTGCTCTGTTTGCTCAGAAGAATGGTTTGTGAGACTGAAAAACCTCATCAGTCAGAATACGTCACACCTATTGCTTATGCTCTGTAATAGGAGGAAATTTGATTAGTTTGGCATGATTTGTCTTTTACAACAAGTTAGTGCTGGCCTGATACTGATTTCACTATTGTCTTCTAGTATTTACATTTTTTGTGATGTTCTAGACTAATTTCACATATCTGTAATGCCCTAAATACTTTTTTTTCCTACTCTGAATCTTCCAGTATCTCACTCGTCTACTAATCTTCAAAGGCAAATATTTATAATTTTGTGATTGCTTCAGTGAGACATTTAAGTCAACCCCTTGGTTTATCAGACACTATTTGAGAAATTATCAAATACTCTATAACTTCTTTTACCCCCTAACTAGGTTTATTTTCTTCGTTATTATTAACAATGTTACTGTGCAAGCCACCTGCTTGCAAAAAAGGCATTATGGATGACAGCATTACCCAATATATCTTTTCTGTTGGCAGTGGATCAGTATTTCCAGAAGTTACTTTTCATTATATTATGATTTGCGAAATGCAAATAATGTATTGTCTATTGCAACCAACAAACTTGAGCAGAAACTTCAAATTTGTATTACAAAGAGTAGCTCTTGCATCTAGATGTGGTTTATGTATTCTTTATATAGACCTAGATTTTAACACTGAACTTTCAGCCGAATCTCTTTATGTTAAGAATATGTGAACTTTTCCTGTTTCTGCAGTTGAATACAGGCTGTGGTGTTTGCATTCTTACTAAGCAGCAAAACATGCTTTATTAAAGCCAGGTCAGCAAAAGTGAAACCATTTTTTCTTTCTACTGTTTTCAGATGCTGAAATGATGCTTAAAGTGGGCTGCATGCTCCTGTAACTTCTCTCCTGAAGCAGACGCTGTTGGGGAAGAAGTTCTTCAGTTCAAAAGCAGAGCACTGAAAAAACCAGACTGGTAAATACATTGCAATTAAATTTGGAAAGAAATGTAGAGTCTGTGATGAAAAGTAAAAGCACACTAGAGTTGGAAATGCAAATGTCGCTAGATCTGGAATCGGTATTGTGTTAGGGGCTGAAGTTAAATGGAGCTGACATCTGAAATACTGGCAAAACAGTATTACAGATAAGTGCCTGGGTATTTATTTGGGGAGAGGAAGCAGATGTTAGCTGTAGAACTGGTTAGGGATTTTTGATGAGCTACTTATTTCCATGAGAAAATTATAACATTTTAAGAACTAAATGGTTGATGTGAATACTGTCAGTAAATCTCTCAAATCGTTTTGTTTGTTGTGTTGGTTTTGTTGTTTTGGGTTTGTTTTTGGTTTTTTTTTGATGTTTCCAATTGTTGAAATTGCTTCAGCATTTCTAAAAGGAAAGTTTTTGAGTATTATCTTCCATGACTTTCTGCTAAATGTTTTAGATAATTAGGACAAAACATTTTAAAACATTAAGCTTAAAAATTCAAAACTCAAGTTTAAAAATCTGAGACAACTCAATGTTGTATTTTTTTTATAGGTGTATCACCAAAAAATTATTTTTTTTAATTTTTTAGTATCTTGGGAATTTAACTTAAAATCTGATTTAGGCTGGCAAAACTTTTTTCTGCCTATGTAAGCCTATCTCTGGGAAAACTGACCATGAACATACAAGGTAGATTAAAATAACATTTTAATAGACATTAAAATAGAATCTGAAAGATTGCAGGATAAAGCTTTGTGTCAGAAGTCTGCATACTGTTTCTTTTCTTCAAGAAAAAAGTGTGCTGGTTTGGGATGGAAGAGTTTTTTTGATTATTTTATTTTATTTATGCTCCAAACTGACCTCACTATACTTGAAAAATTCTGGGATAGGGCAGGCTCCATTTATCCCAAAGTATGCTTTGAGGATGTTTGTTATGGCTTGACGATAGAATAACTGATGCATTCAGATAAGCATGAGTATCTTGGCATTGTTTGTGCATATTTGTGCAAATTGTCCTTACTAGCTCTCTGGATCGTAGGAGCATGATACATCTGGAACAAGGCAGTCATTGCTGCTTAAAACTGCTGTCTGAGGGATGTGCTTCCCATCCTGAGGATACTGGAAATGAGGTAGTCATTGTACCTTAGAAGAAAACACAGCACAGGTTTTATTCAGAAATCTCTTGATGGTACTTCTGACTAGTGTATTCTGTGTGAAGGAAACTTTTTTAATCACCTACATAGCAGCATTTCACTAAACAGTCTCCTCAATGTCACTGTCATACAATTATGCAGAATTCTGGGCTGCAAACTCTGAAACTTCTGGGTCTGAGAGTCAGACTTTGTAATAGTATATAAGAGCTGATTCCTCTTCAGAAATGATTACATGATTTTCACCATTTAGCTGGGGATAATTTTCAACAAGCAGCTAGTGTGTTTGCTACATTTTTGGTAATTTTCTTGAAAGTAGATTGATAATTCAGTTAGTAAAATAGGTATGCTATTGAAAATCAGTTATACTGAATTTCAGGTAAATATGTTTTTTATTATAGCAAAGTTCCTGAAGTGCTGTTAACTTATTAATACATACAATCATAACCAATTTACAGACTTTGTTCTTTTACACATCATGAACCTGTTACATTGCTATTTCATACTAATATTTTTGTGGCTGCTGTCCAGGCCTCCATGTCATTTCCACTGAAATTCTTTGGCAGTTGAAAAAAATACTCCAGGTCCTGGGAATGAGAGTACAGCCCCTGCAGAATCAGATATGTATGTGTAGCCCCCCTACAACTAATTTTACCATACTTTTACGTGGCTTGATATTTTTATCCACAAAATTTGGTGTACAATATAATTTAAATAAATTATATTATGGTTAACCTAAATTATTTAGTGATTGGTGCATGTATACTAAGACCACATACAGACCCAGGTAATACTTAGGTGAGATTATTGAGACAATAGATATAAGATAGTCAATAAACACAGCTCCTCTATTCTTCTGTGCGAGTTTCCTTACTTGTAATGATTTAATGAATTAAGAGAGACTGCCCATAGGAACAGGGAATCAATAGATTTCTTACCTAAATTGTCATTGATCTTCTGATGTTCATTGAAGTTGATTGCTTTGGTTTCACTGCATGAAACTGAAAAGCCAGAGCTAAGAATGACATTATGGGGGAACCTAGCATTTTACACAGGAGGGGAGAGGATGAAGGACTGGAGTGGTACAGGGGATTCCAAGGAACCTGCAGGAGGGAGGAAGGTAAAATGGAAAGAGGGAAGATTCACAGGAAAGGAATTTATTGCAAGGAGTACCTCAATTGTGCATCACAGTGTCTTATTTGAAGATGCTTGGATTTTAAAATGTAACCTTAACAATTCAGCAGGCTGGGTTTTAAGATAATTAGAACTATATTTTCCTTTCATTTACAGTTACTGTCTTGCAATCTTAGCTCCGTTTTATCATACCTTTTCAGTTTGGAATTCAAATTAAGAAACATTTCATTTCATTTTCATATGCAACAAATACAAGACTGGTAAACAACACTAAAAGTTGCTCCATACAAGCCTTGTAAATAACTTAATGAAAGTTCACTCTCACACCAATTGCATCATATATTTGTTTAGTATAATCTCATAGAACTAAATACACACAAGAAGCAAAACCTCTGTTCCTGTGCCTTACTCCAAGATAGGAAAAATAACTACACACAAAAAAGACTTATTTGCTGAACACTTCCTTAAGTAATAAAAGAAAATGCCCTGTCATTTAGACCAAAATTTAGGCTTAATCACAGGTGGAAAAAAATGTATCTTTTCCTTGTCATAGTAGACAAACATCTCAACATGAAGCCCTACAGAACGCTGCAGCATTGTCATCCTAGGCTACATAAACAAGGAAATCATAAGACAGAGTAGGAAGACAATTCAAAGAGATTAACTGTGTTTGATTATGCTTAAATTTAATGGATCTTGACACAATGAAGCATGCAAAGAAAGTCTTAAAAATAACTTGAATAGAGTAATGTCTTTCAGGGATATAAGAGAATATAACAACATGAAATTAGATAGAAATATAGATGGACAAACAGGAGAATGCAAAAATAAACATAAGGAATATGATCTTGATCGTGCTAAATATTACCAAGAGTAAAGGATTTTTAGGAAAAAAGATGACATTTAAAAGAAACATGAAAGTTGAAATCCAACTTATAGAAATAAGGCACATTTTTTCATCTTTCCCATTGGAGTCTCTCAAAGCAAATGGAGAAATTCATGTGAATATCTTACAAACACAAGTGGATCATTTTCTAAAAGTTAGGTTCAAAAAGAAAGTATCAGGCTAACATTCTGGGTCTATGTTGTAAAGACATGATAATATATTTGTCTCTGAAATCTCTCTGTAAGGCAAATTTGTTTCTCATTGCTCAAGAACTTGTTATCAACAATTTTCTAACTCCAGAACTAGGAGAGAAAAATAGACAACTTAACATGGTCTTCTTTGTGAGTATCAAGCTCTTGGATGTGTATAGCTTTCTAACCACCTGTAACCTTTTTTGTCTTTTAAATACAAAAAATAATTATTTTTATATTCCAAGTATAGAGCCCAGTCCTCTAATTGATTTTGCGTAGGTAGCAAGACTAGCACAGCGCATCACTGGATTCTTTGTGAGCACAAAGATCCAATTGTAGATTTGAAAATGCATTGAGGATCACATCTCCTAGAGAGGGAAGCATAAAAAGGAGTCTCTAAAGACCAGAGAATTTTCCATGCAATTTTTAACTGAGACAGAGTAAAGAACTTAATCTGAATTTATGATTCTGTGAGGTGCTTTTTAGTTGTCACCTAAAGAAAGAACAAACTATGTTTCAAGAAGTATTTTAAGATGCTACACCTTTTCCAGACAGAGGTAGTGCTGGAATAGCAATCAGTATCATCAGATCCTGAGATGACGTTGACTAGCACGTCTCTCAAACATCTGGTGTTCAGCAGTGGCCACCCAGACTGTGCACTGGATTCACTCCCCTACATTCCTTTCCTTCCTTTTTTTCCCCAGTATCTCTATCATTTTTGAATGGGTAATAGGACTGTCTGCAGCTCTGCACCACAGCAACAGAAAACCAGAGTAAGACTCACCATTACTATGATATAAAATATGTTCTGAGCTACAGAGATGCCATTGCCTGCACCAACCCCTATGTGCCGAGCTAGTTTTGAGATAGGTACTTGGCCTTAAATATAAACTTACATGGAATCTGTTCCTTCTGCCCAGAATCAATGAAGTCGAAAGTACCATTTTGAGTATGGTGTTTATCCTCAAGGGGAAGTTTGCTCTATGTCATTCTCTGTACAACAGTTACTGGAGCAACTCCAACCTTAACCTGGAGGCTCAGCCGATAAGGCAAAGAGGTCTTCTTTGGTGATGTTCTGCAGGGTATCAGGACATGTATGTACAGAAAGAACGACAACAAAGCTTTAACTCCTGATACAGGCTGCTCTACTCCTTCACGTAGTAGGTATCCCCCTGAGTCAGGCAGTTTCCTTTCTATGGATTGTAGGAGCTGGAACTTGGTTTGTGCACGTCTATGGACACACCAGTGTCACTATACCTTGATAGTTTCAGCACAGCTGTGTAGTAAGACATTAGAGTTGAAGAAAAGGTTGCTAAATATTTCACCTTAGGATCTCAAATTTCTTTCTGTTCAATTTTTAACCTGATTCTGAATAACTTTTGTTTAAAAAAATTCTTAGTCACTTAAAATGAAAAAAAAAAAAAAGAACACCAGTTGAAAGCCCATAATGCACCTGAATCAACAAGTATATATCTGTAAATATATATCCCTAATGCCAAAAACATAATGATGGAATGCTGCGCTTGCAGATAAATGATGCTATGGTGCATAGGGGTCAGTTGCACTGACACAAGAAAGTTATTAGTTTCAACAAGCAAACTACAGCCCACTTTGCAGCAAACAGCACAAAGAAGGATTTAGCTTTTTCCTGTATTACTGATCATGACTAACAAGAGTCTTCAATAACCTTTGTGATGTTAGGGTTAGTTTTTATGCGTTATGAAAGCAACACACAATACAGCTTCAGGAAGCTGCTCCAAAACTTCTAAAGAAAAACCACTTCCTATTTTGGTTTAATTCAGCAACTGTTGAATTATTTGAATTGTACAGCTGGAGAAGGATTTTTGCTTTCAGAAGGACTGTAAGTGGGACAATCTGAATATAGGGATTCGAGCTTTTCTGTGATGTGGGCAGATAACATATCTTTGTGATTTAATCAGACTATGGGCAATACATTTTTTTAAATAGCTTGTCCCTTTGCCCCCACATTATTTTCATATTGTAGTTATGGATCAGGGTAAAGATTCATTTTTAGCATTTCTAAAAGTAAGAAAAAAATATCCATTTTCTTGATGTTTTTCAGACCTACTTTGAAAACAAATCTTTGCTAAGGACATAAATCAGTGGACTTCCACTGGCTACCTTGCAGGTATTACAGTAGGAATGTATTGGATATTTTTTTTAAGTGTTCATCCCATGCTATCTGAGTACCTCACTGTTTTGAAGTGAATTTTTACAGCAGCTTTGCAAAGCAGAGCAGAACTATTATTCCCATGTTGAGAGTCACAGAATGGAGCACATTGGTAATTCATAATACTTTGTGAAAACAAAGATATGCGGTCTTGCTTTAAACTAGTATAGACATAAGCTTTATACTTCGCAGTTAGCCAGCTACAGGCACAAATTAATTTATTTAAAGCTTAATTTCATACCAGTGCACTCTGCTTTACAGCTGAGACAAAGTCTCATAAATTATGGACCACATTGTGTTGTGATAGCACAGGGAATTGAATTCAGGTGTCACCACTACCAAATTAGCTCAATGAGCACATGCCTCACACCTGCCTCCTGCGGACAAAGATGGAATATGGTCTCCTCTGAGGGGGAGACTGCACTCGTGTGTTGGTGCAAACCTTCAACTGCTTCTTCAGTTCAGGCTTGAGCACACAGCATTGCAGAAAGCTCTAGATAAATGTCTTACAAGTTTGGGTTTTTTTCATAAATTAATGAAATAATAGTTTTAGGTAACTCTATATCTTTTTTTCTTTAAGACATCGAGATGTGAAAGTCCTCAAAGATGTAGCAAAGAGCAGGCATTCATCTAAAGCTTGATTCATTAAAATCCTAGGTGGTCCTGTTTGGCTGGTCCATATTAATTGCAGCAGTGACAGTTGGGGTCAGGGGATCATAGAACAGCCGGTCTGTATTACTTTGACCTAATCTCAGGTGATGTGGTCTAGGAAATAATTAATTATATTTATCAGCACTCCAGTGACTCACATCTTTAATATTAGGGTGATTGATCTTTATGCTTTGTAGACCCTTGCAGCTGTTCCTCATCATAAGCTTCCTTCTCTGTATTCACCAGAACAGTCAAATACATTCAATAAAGTTTTATAGATTATGTGAGTCTTCAACCAGCAACACAGTATCTCAAAGGAAACAAATACAGATTGTACTGGTACAAAGCTGTACTGGAAACTCTGTGCAGGGACTGTGGAGGGAAAAGAGAGGAGCAAATGATCAGAAAATATTTTTTTCTCCTTTCAATCAATCCTCCCTCCCCCAGGGGTTTCAGTTAAAGTTTCAAATAGGTTACTTTTTTAGACATTTTGCAATAGACAAAACACACAAACCATGAACTGAAAATATCAGCTATTAATATATTTAAAGATTTGAAGTATATTTAAGATACAGCACTTAGTTAAAGCGAGTCAGTAGTTGGTAGATTACATACGTGCTTTCCAATTAAAAATCGTCTGTATTTCAAAAAGCCAAAACAATCCAGTGGAGAATGCCAAATATTATATTCATTACAAATATTTATGTTAATTCAAGAGGATGTGAACAGTGTGCAGAAGTCGGGAAATTGAATTTTATGTTTTTCACATCAATTGTCACTTAACTGCGTCGTAGCCACAGCAGCATATACTCCCAGCATTGTTCTAATAAAATTTTACATCTCTGCAAAGGGGCGCAAAGCCAGCGGCTGTGAGAACCTGCATTTTAAATTTCCTGAGTCTGGCATATTTAAATTTTCATCTATAACACTAGATTAAATTAAATCTTTATGTTGAATATATGGTAAGAAGCTGGATTAAGCTCTGAATTCTCTAGTTAACACTCACAAAGTGCTTCTTGAAATAAGATCACTTGGATCATTTATCCTGTATACTGTTCATGAAGATAGATGTTCAACATTTCCGCCAGAACTCTTCGTCAAAAGTTTATTCTGCCTGGGATAAAGTCCAGCTGTTGTAACTGAAGAGTTTCATGGCAAAGGTCTGAGCCTGCTTCCCTTATTCCTTTCAGGAATACAATAACACTATTTGGAGGGGTAGGAATCCCATGATGTTCATGAACATTATCACCCAGAGTGTTCTTTGCAGACAGGGTTTTATGAACATTTTGAAAATGTATTTTCAATTTATTAGGTGGGTCTACAGAATTGGTTTTTCTTTTTGCATTCAGTGTCTCTGTTTTTAATTCTCTCTTCATTTTATTGAAACTTTGAAAGCTCTACATGAATATTTGACGGGGATTTCGAAAATATTTCTTAAATATATTTTAAACTTTAAATAAACAAATTTTCATTCATATGCATGCATATTCAGTTCTTTTTCCACAGTATTATGTATTTTTATTGACAAAAATGTTCACAGAAAATCAGTAAACTTCAACAATCATAGTCAAATGTGCACGTAATATAAATTACAATAAATTCATCCATTTAGAGTTTATCTTGGGTATCACACTTAAACAATAAGTTTGGATAGCAAATTTTAATGTCTGTTCTTGATAAACAGAAGTTTAAAAAGTAGTTTGAAAAGAATCCTTAGGTGATCTTGGCTGAAGAATGGATTGGATTTAACTGTAATCTGTTTAAAGACATTTCCACTGATAGAAAGCTTTCTGCAAAAGAAAAAAAAAAAGGAATTTGATAATCCTTTGAGACCTTGTACATACTCTATATTTGAAAACAGCAGCTTTTATACCAACATGATTCTTCTCTAATAAGTTTCTGGTATTTGTGAACATTGTACAGTTTCACTTTTGATATTAAAAAACTTAACCTTTTTTTTCTAATTCAAATATACGTACTGCAAAGAAAAGCCTACTCAGAGTAGCATTTGTCTGACAATTTGTGCTCCTTTAAATTCACTGCTAATTTTGCAGTGAATTAAACATCAGAGATACAGAATAAAAGGAAGATTCACCAAGTTTCCTGATCAAAGTTTGATACATGGCTTGCTTTGCATCAAAAATCTTCATAATACTTGTGTAGTTCTGCCTTGGGGAAAATGGTGGTTAGGAAAAGGAAGACATGATAATGAAGGCAAATCATTCATCTCTTTTGCAACACTCAGCTCTTTATTACATGCAATTCTTAATTAACAGACCAAGGACTTTTTTATTATTTCTGACTACAACCTGACCAAAAGAGAAGATACGAATTGTGATCTGGCCCAATCCTGAAACATAATAAAAAATTCAGCACTGAATCATACGGACTGACAAATCATTGTGTTAGAAATATTCAGCTGTCACACCCCAGTCTCTGACACCTGAGACTCTATATTAGACACAGGAGAACTTGTTAACATGCTTCGCTCCAAGAATTACCTTAACGTAAGACAAGGCATGGCAGCTGGCTATAACTATCCTGGAAAAATTGGGAATTAAATTAGCCATGCTGAGGTGAAGACAAATTAAATAGGTTAGTTTATGTGCAAAACCTGCAGATTCCAGATTTATGTCAGAGTACTATGACCTACAGTCAACTTAGTAGACTGTAATGTAAGAAGATAAATAGTTTTATTTATTTTACAATCAATTAATTCAAAATTGGAACTATTGTTTTCTCTTTCTTTTGCACCAGGCTTTCTTACCAGGATCACCTCCCCAGTCAGAGTAGTTTTACTCAGTACTGAAGGGACAGTGTATGTTCCGCAACAGTAATGGATCCACAGTGATGTGATGATTAAGGCAAGTAAGCTTTCTATTCTCAAAAGAATAAATGCGTGGCCGGGATAATCTTTGGTGATTGTAACATCATCACTCCAAATGTACACTTCTTCATTCTGTTACTTCCTTTCATATGAAAAAAACATAGAAACCTTTCAACAGGGCTGAGAATATTCTCATTTGATGTCACATTTAAAATCCCAGTCTTTGGAATATCAAGAAAATCATTATTTTTCTTTTCTCCATTTTAAAATTGTCTCTGTTCTGAAAAAGATTGATACTGACTTCAAGAACAATTGGATTATAAGATCCTAGACACCCGTGCACATTAAGCTAGTTTGTCTTTAATTTTTTGCAGCAGTGTTCCTTCTCTGTTCCGGTGCAATTGAAAAGTCACCCAAAACCTGTATCTGGTCCACACTAATCCTGAACAACTTTGTATCCTGCCCCTTGAACTTTTTGAACTCATGAAACTAGAGATCCTCTTGTCTATTAGTTCAGATGAATCCCATGTTTCTTAAAGCACTTAGCAGAGGCTTCTACAAATTTTAAGTTCCTTATACAGTCAGTGGTGAGAGATACACACCTCTGCGTGTTTTATGAACTGACTCACCCTCTGCAGCTGCTTGTCTCTCTCCATTGTCTACACAGGGACGCTGAAGTAAACGTTCTCCAGTCCTATATTCTGCTATCACTATTTGGGGAATTTGTGCCAGCATTCATGCTTTTAGAAGTTTTGATAGTGTTTTCAAAATGGTTTTGTTAGTCCGGTGACACTCTCAATTCAGAGAGAGCTAGCTGCTGTATTTCAAATAATGATTCTGAAAATTCCAGTAAACACCTACTTCAAACTTTTTTTCCTCATAGTTCAATGACTTAATTTCCTAAGACTAATGGGTCTCACTTCCATGCATGTGTTCGTGATTACATTTTTGGCCTAAGCCTCTAGAGAACAGGAAACTTGCTTTTGACATCTACAAGTAAACAAGGAGCCCTGAGCTGGTTTAGAGCTCTGGCTGGGCAGAGCCTCCAGAGGTGGTGATACTCTCTGCTGCGTTTGTCACTGAGCAAGGAGGAAAACTGATTAGGCCAGGCCTTGTTTCATTACACGTCTATGGCAGCTTGGAGCATTTCAGTTAAAGCAGATCTTGTTTGGAGGGGGAAAAAAAATTTCCTCTGCTGACAGAACATGTGACAAAAGAATGAACTGAAGGTGCCAGGGGAAAGAAGGTAGTATAACTGTTTGTGCAGCTTTTCAGTGAAATGGTTCAAAATACTGACAACCATCATTTGTGGTGGATATTGGGTTTTCCTTTTGGATCTGCTTTTTGGGGTTTTGTTGTTGTTTGGTTTTGGGTTGGGTTTTTTCCAGTTTTCAGGAACTTTGTATTACTGTACCAATATTTAAATAATTTCATTTGATAATATTTACTGATAATTCCACATAGCAGGATATCTACATTGAATTTAAAGCACACAGGGTATTCTACAAATTAATTTGAATTTGGATATCCCTGTTCATCTCTTTTGTGTTTGTCTTGTATTACTATGTATCTTTTTGGGTGCTTGCTGCTTTATATACCAGTGGCATATTGAAGATTTGCGCTCTTGGAAAATCCTCCTGCAATTTTCTGTGATGTGGTCCTGCTGGGTGGTAATGTGAGAAAGAATAAAAACATGCGATGGAATTTAATTCCTCAGGAATACTCGGCAGTTGATTGTGGCAAACGAAGAGCATTGGGATGCACTCCCTGCTACCATGCTGCAAGAGAAGTGTAAAAAAAGTTATTGTTGTATCATGCTATCCCTAAATACACATTTGAAGCTTTAGTTCTAGATCTGTTTGACATATTTGGAGCATGTGACAGGATCTTCAAAAATTTTCCACTTTCTCAACTAGCCTTCAACACTTGTGAAATAAACTGACTACAGAGTGCCATGTTAAAACTCCATTCTCTCTTCCTTGTCTTTTTTTAACAGTAATACGTTCACAGGGAATAGATTCAAGACTCTGGACCAAATCAGGCTGACAAAGTCTTGCAATATTATGAAGTAGTGAACATTGTTTATTTTAGCCTGTTCCAGAAGGTCTTTTGTTCTTTTATTGTTTACCTTTTTTTCTGTATTGTCAGGGAAAGATTATTTTTCCCACATGAAAAGGAACGACTAAAAATATGATAATGGCTAAGGTTAATAGTGCCACTCAGTGCTAATGGAAAACCATGTCTTTTCATCAACATTAAGCATCTTCATTATCCAAAAAGATGATTGTCCTTTTCACATTTGTATGGTGTCATTTTGTTAGCTTGCATAGCATGTGTGTATGTAACATGTATATGCAGTAAGCCTTTTAAATGAAAAATTATTAGCTAGAATTTTTAATGATTTGTGCAAACTCAATTTTTAAATCTAAAGAAGTTCCACTTTTAAAAGGCTTTTTTTTAGGGACTTTTTAGTTACTTTCAGTAATACATCTCTTGTAAAAGTGGCTACTGGCTAAAGACTTACACAGTTCAGGCGGATCTATAATTAGTGTCTATATTTTTTAATAAAATTAGAGGAAACCTCTCGATGTGTTTTAAAAATGTATCTGAAGATGGATGAATGAAGGGATTGTGTTGCATATTATGTCTATGTTTGTGAGAAAGAAGCAGCAAAAAGTACCACAAAAGATGAAATGCTACAGAATTCCAAAGAAATGCTGGGAGCATGATTCTCAAAAGCTGGAACAGCTTTTTGTTCTGATTACTATCTGAAGCATGGCAACGTACACAAAGATACAAAAATCTCCTGTTTTATTCCTTCTGTGTACAAAAAAGAGATTTTTGTACATTTTTGATAAATAAATAAGATTACATTAAAGACATAGTCGGCTTCACTAGAAATTCCTCTTCTACTCAAACCAAACCAATTCTCGTGATCCAAACTATGACCTCAGTGCGATGACCAAAGCAGGAAATAGGCAGAGTGCAGATGAAACACTGGGAAAGTTATGAGAAGTGCTTTTTTCTGTAAGGCTATTGCTACCACATCTGCTTTGTATGAACACATATTAAATGTAGAACTGGTATCATCAGCTGTTGTTAAAGTTTCCTAATTTTTATTAAGGTTACTTTTCCACTATCTGTTGCAGACAATTTAATTTATTCATTTTGCTGAAGTCTTTCATGTTTGGCACCTGCAGGAGAATTTATCTTGTTTTATTTTTTAATTCAGCTAAAACTAATTGCGTGGTTTCCAAGAATGAAGCCGAGGGAAATAAATTAGCATGTAAAAAACTTTCTTGCTCTTTTCCTTGAAAAACGCTACAATTCACATATTTGTAAGCAGAAAAGGAGAGTTGGCAACTTTTCTATTCATATGGAAGTCTTCCCATTTCCTTAAAACACCAAAATTTGTGCAGGTAACAAGCCTTTATGAAACTTCAGTTTGTACATGCTCGGTAGATGCTCCACAATGTTCAGGGTTGATCCCATCATTGGTTGCGTCTCTCACGCCTCTTATTACTGACAAGGTTGGACTTGCCATCTTCACAGTGGGACTGAGCAGGCAAACTTTAGATTACGTGACAAAAGCCAGGCTTCCTTGCACAAGTGTCTCCCTTTGGGGAGAGAGTCAATATTAGGCACTGGACTGAAGAGCATAATAGACATTGATGTGTTTGTGATCATCTGTTATTGGTTTTTTAATGATATGACAGAATACCTTGTTTTGTGATTTCCAGACAATAGAAAAAAGGAAAGCGTCTCATTCAAAGCTGGTGTCTTAGAAGTGGGGTGAAGGGACTCATAGCACCTGAGTCTAGGAGAAATAATGAAGGCAGAAGGAGGGAGTCAGGTGTCTAAACTGTGAAACGCTGAAGGTGGGCAATGAATTGCCGTTAAACCAAAACCAAAAGTGATTGTGTAGGAAGATTGAAACAAGGTACCAGAGTATTGTCTTCAGAGAAAGTTGGAGGAGGGATAGGAACTAGAAAGGAAGATTTTACCTGACTTGGAATGTGGAGGATGAGGTGAAATAGCTTGGCAGACATGTGGACATGAGAAGCCAGGGAGAAGGCTGGATGGAAAGAAAACAAAAAGGAAAAGCAATGAATACCAATATTGAATAGGTTAGAGGACAGAAGAGTTAACTAAGAACAAAGATAAACCATCTGGAATTTAATGAGAGGTGATTGGGGGATGTGAGCTGCAAGACAGGAAATAAGCAGAATAATTAATATTCACATAGTGAGTTTGAGCAGAGAAACCAAGAACAGTAAGCACGCTCGTGGGATAACTCCACCCACTCTTTCAACACTGTCTGAACAAACAGCGGATGTCTAGGGACACCAACCAGAAAGTAGGAGCTACTCTGTTTTTTGCAGAAGCTGGAATAAGATGTGGAATAGAAAGAACACAAGATATGGATTCATGATGAAGATGGGGAAACCTGCCTGGAAATTGTATTTACATGGTGATTTTAGCGGCAGTTAGTGTGTGATGTTAGTCTTTTCCTTTAAACTATCCATCTCAGAAATTGTCAGTAGGTGTGCAACTGTCTTTTTTTGCATTCGAGTTGCACTCATGACTGAAATGAAAATTTAAAAAAAAATGGTTCTAACATTTTTAATGCTAAAACACTTAACATGCAGCACCACCGCCATAAAAGTCAGACAATTCAATGAACATTTGCAAATACTTTTGACCTTAATCTCAAGGAATCTCCATTTTCCCCTTTCTAAAACAGAGGTGATATCAGAAAGTCAGCTCACCAAACCTTGGTCAAGATAAAGTGTCATTCATGACACTATGAACCTGATGAGCACACAAAAAAGCACTCACAGAAATGAATAAGGTAGGCTCAGAGTAGTTTGAAGTTGTAGAGGTGTGCGGTGAACAAGGCATGGGGTCACATACTGAACAGTGGAAAGACAATGATAGGTTTTGTCCTTAATTGTACCTGAATATTAGCTATCCTGTGTTCTGAGAGAGGGTGGACTCCTTTGCTGCAAGTCGGATTTTATTACTCAGCCTCTCTGTAAAAAAAAAAAAAAAGCCATCATTCTTATGTATGTTGATCTGGGTTTAGCTGACAGCTTTACTGCTGAAATCCCTGGATTTGTAAATGCTTCACTGTCATTTCATGGTTCTTAATTTTTCAGTGACACATAACAAAAAATGCAAAGTTCCTTTATGGAAAGAAATATATTCATTGCCTTATAAAGAGGCAGATTTCTGAAAAAGAGACAAAAATACACAGTATCTTTTTTTTTAATTCTTATTTTAAGACTGCCAGTTGTGGCTTTTATTTTATTGTGAATATTATTCTGAGGATTCCAGTCTCTGTGAGTGTTGTTCAGTGTGTTCTTTCTACTTTTATTACTTTATAATTTGCTTTACTAAAAATATTTAATATATTTGTGGTATATGTAGTATTTAATATGTTTGTACTAAACATTCCTGTTCTTCTTGGTATATCTTCCATAAGAATATTAAATGCAAAAATATATGTATATGGAAAGACTGCTGTATTAGAAGCAAAATTTCCCAGATAATAGCATTTTGTTCTTTCAAAAAATTAAGAAAAGAGTTTTGTTGAGTTTTTAAGTTTGAAGTACTATACCTGCCATCTACTGGAAGTACGAGGACGATGCATTTAAGTTGTATTGTGTTAACTGTTCAACCAATGACATTTATCATCTTACTAGTTTATTATCTAACATTTTCTGGTTAAAAAAAATGGAATGACCTTTAACCTGCATTATTTCTTCTATTACTTTATTTTAAAATGGCAGTCTTAAAATTTAATTCAAGTTTTCAGCTCCTCAACTTTCACAGATTTTTAATTAACCCACAGTAAAATCTAAACAAGTGTTAGTAATCAAGTGTAAGAAATAATTTTGCCATGTTCTTCTGCCCCGTTCTACATGATCTTTCCTGTTTATGGACCTGGACAACTTGCAGTTGGGAGTAGAAGTGAACTGTAGATGGACAAATAAGTTTTCAGATACTTATTTCTTTTGAAAAGAATAGCTACAATATTTTAAAATGACACCTTACATGTCCAAGTGGTTTTATTGTTGTTGCTAAAGTTTTTCTTTTTAATGTGGGGCTCGTTTTTAAGGGACTGGTAAACTGTGTTACGTTCATTTTCATCTCTTCTTGACTCTTAGTTCTAGTCCCAAAAAGCACAGTAATTTCATTGCAGCACGGTCACTTGGACTGATTAAAAATCAGACAAAGTCATATAAAAGTGAAGAAGTCCATTAGTCTTATGTTGCCACTGGATTTGGGACAGTTTGACTTAAATGTAATTTGATTTGGTTTAGTAATCCAAAAGTACTTGGCAACAGAAGAAAAAAAATTAATGATTAGTTATGGCTGTCATGAGATAGGAATTGCCAAGGTTGCATACAATCCAATAGAATCCACTTTGATATGGGAAACAGGATTTTGTCTGTATATAACAGCAAAAGCTAATGTAGATTCTTTGGTGAGCGAGGTTTCCATCAGATCAAACTGTGAAAAGGAAGAGAAATAATTGTGTATTTACCTTTATAAAATCTATTGTTAACCAAACCAAGACAGGCCTAAAAGGAAAACAAAGTCAGTCACCGGTTCTCATCAAGGAAGTATTGCTGAATTCCTAAGACATTATTGTGGAAATAAACAATTTCAGCCCTGAGAAGGTTCTTTTACAAGACTATAAGACTAGGTCCATTTAATTTCTAGTACTATTCAGTGTCGTTTTTATTGTCCATTATTAATCAATTTCAGAGTATTACATTCTGAGCAATTTAAGACTAAAATTGTTATCCTTTTCTAGAACTGTTGCTAAGCAAGAAATCATATATTTATTCTACTCTGTTTGTTTTCTTTCAGTTTATTAACATTTGTTAGTGCATATTTTATCCTTTTACTAGAGAAAGAATGACTAAGCAGTTAAATTCATTTTCACTCTCTTTAAAATTGAATTTCTTCTTTCTCGTACTGGGCTAGGAATCATTTGAAATCTCTATGCCAAAAAAAGACAACCTTGGACAATAGTTACTTTCAGTGGAAAATATAAATGCTTTAGGCAAAGATCTTGAACTTTTGCCTTCTGTTTGAAATGTGTATATGCTAGTTTAATTATGGAAGAGTACACTGTGTCTGGATTCTATAATATTTAATTTAAAATTTATTTACTATGGCATATATATTATATTGGCATTTTCCAATATTTCTGGCTAATTAAATGTCAAGTCTAAACTCCTAACATTTCTAGAATCTTTTGAAAACAGGATTAAAAAAAAAGATATAATTTGGTTTTTCCCCAAAATGGATTTTTTTTTAAAAACTTTATATATAGGAATAGTTATTTGCCTATTAAAATAAACTTATTCATTATGAATGATAAATATATTTTATTACTGTCATTTATTAATAAAATATGTAAATGCATTTCTGAATAATGGCAAATTCACTTAATCTGAGAGATGGAGTTAGACTCCATGTTGAGGCTGGGTTTCCACTGTGCAAAGCTGCCCACATACATCTGAACATCTGAAAACCACAGACATCTAAGATACCTTTTTCTTAAATGTTTTGTGTGTGCTCCCCTGACAACTTCTAGCTCAACTTCAAACTCTATGGTAAGGTATTCCTGTTTTCCAGACATTTGAATACAGGTAGCCCTAAGGCTGGTGTGAGTTCAGTGTGAGCGAGAAACTTCTTGCCTTCCTTCTTGGCACATTCTGGGAAAAAGATGTTTCACATGAGCAATCTTCCTATTTTCCAAAATTATTTTTCCCCCTCTCTTTGACTTTAGAGAGGAATTGAAGGGACGTAGAGGGGTTTTTGTTTATGGAATATTTTTTTTTCCAAGATCTGCAGAGCTCTAGGCCAGACATGGTTAACTATTAACAATTTAAATTAAACACTTCACATGCATAACAAAAAACAGGTCTCTTGTGTTGCTGCTGAAGCAGAATGGCTCTTTTTATTCAATATATGCTTTGATAGTATTCCAGATTCATCTTTCTGCATTTAGATAGGTTGAGTGGTGCCTGAAGGATGATTCGCAAATTATTACAAACAGTGTAGCAGATAGTCCACAGCAGAAGAGGAAATATTAAAAGATGTTTTTCTTTTTTAAGGAAAATGTCATCCAAAGTTTAATTTCCATGTGGAGCAGACATATGCTCATTCTATATTTCCCCATCAGAATTGCTCTTTTACTTTATGTCAGGCAAACTTCTGCGTCTTTTCTATTGCTATTGGCTTCCCCACAGATGTTCATCTACTGCCACCTGATAGAAAAAATCTCACCGCTCTCTACCCATGGATTCCCCCCAAATGTTAATTTAAATTTCTATGATCTCTTTGTCCTATAAATCTCTGAAGTTACTTTTTCATCATGGAGATCTGCTGTGTGAGATGTTCCCAAGCGTGCAAGAGTCTTACTGGTTAGATTTATTAAAATCAGAAGAGAAGCAAAACAAAATGCTTCCATTAACTTAATGCATGCAAATATTTATTTCTTCTGAACTAAACTAAACTAAACTAAAGTTAAACTGTATAAGCCTCTTTTCATTGAGTGAATAATTTCTTTCTTTCCTTTCAGTATCCCAGGTTCTCTTCTTCAGTAACTTTGGATTTGGATTCTAGGAAAAAGAAAAAGGTAAGAAAATGCAGATTTGTTTTTATTCTGCCTCCTTTCAACACTGTAATTCTATCAACGGGGTTTGCTAAGTTACTTCTGACTTTACAAAAAAGTATGATTTCTTGAGGTTGCTTTTATCATAGATAAACTTTTTTTAGATTTCTTTTTATGTTGAATAGTTGTCTAGCAGCCCTTACTAAATCAATGTTGTGATTACTTAATGTAACTATCAACACAGCACACAGGTTTTTCAATGCTAAACTTGTTTTCTTGCAGAAAGAATTTGGAGCAGTGTAATAGGACTTTCCCTTAACCATTTCAGTTAGTGAAAATCCACCTTTTTTTCCACAGATTTTCTGCATTAAGTCTTTGCAGGATAGAAAGAGAGGAAATTATTTCATTAATGTGTTTTTTAATAGAGGAAGTTAAAAATTGAAATTCAATTTATTCATCAAGGTTTTCTACTAGAAGGAACTATGTATTTTCTGGAATGTATGATCACACTATTTTTATATACTGGAATGCATGAAGAAGCCTTAAGAGCACTGAGATCTCTGCTACCTGCGCTGTATGACTCCTTTCCTCATCCTTGACTGAAGACTTTTCTGAAAATTAAAAAAATACAAAAAGATACTTAAAACTAAGATTGGTCAATTAAGAAAAAAGAATTGGAAATGCTGTTTTTAAAGTATTCCCTAAAGAGTTGGGTAAGCATTCAAAAAGTCTCATATTGGTGAGAAACTTGTGTGTAACAGAAGTGAGAAATAGATTAAAGGAATTTGTAGTATCTTAAATCAGACTTTGGCCTTTTAGTTATGCCTGTAGAGTAACCATTCTGAACTGACTCTAGAGAAAAGATTTTTTCCTGAGGTTCCCAGTAGAATATGATCAGCCTTTTCTTTGATAAAGATAGTATTATTTCCCTTGTTGAGGCCATTCACAACCAGATGCTGAGGACTGCACTTCTTTCTGGTATATGCCATCTATAAGGTGATAAAAAGGGTAAAATCATATTAATTCCATGTGCACACTTTACCCGCTTGAGTGGGTGCTAAAGGATCTAAGAAAATGAATGACATGCTAAATGAATTTTGGAACTCGCAATGGCATGTTGGAACAGCTGCATTTACCTGGTTAATAAAAAAGCATAAGAAGGGAAGTGGGAAGAAGGCAGATGGTTATGTTTTGATTACAGCATGAAGCCTATACACCCAAACTGAATTTCCAGATCTCCCACATTTGTGTGACTTTGAGCATGTCAGCTAATCTTTCATATGCTCCAGCTTTGTACCATCAGTAATGACAGTATTTTTCGTATCTCCCCAGAGTTCCTGGGGGAACTTTGTGGTAAGAAGTTCTATTTAGCAATGACAAACCAAAATTTAAAAATTGCTCTGTGGCTTTAGCTAAATAAGAAGTAGTGCACATTCATCATATACACTTCATTTCAGTCTAAAGCATTTTTAAAAGATTAGGCATAAAAATACCACCTGGATAATCTTGTTTTGAATAAATCATTTATTTGTCTATGCTCTTATTAATCACCACCTTAATTGCTAGTCAAAATTTCTGCTTCGTTTGAGTTGATTATTCATTTAAGATATCTAGTAATGTGGGTCAGTTACTACAAAAAAAAAATTGTAGAAAAGGAACCTAATGTTTTTCTTCAAGTCATATCTGGTCTCCTAGAAAACCATTTCCTTCCTTAGAACAGCTTTCATACAGAAATAAGATTTCTTTCAGCATTAGTGTATCTAGGATAAATGACACTTTCCACCTCTGTATTTTCTTGGGTGCCTAGGAATAATGTAGAGAGCCAGCATCTGTGCTACACATGAGCTCTTACAGAGAATCTCCCAAGCAGAGTGAAAAGATCATTAACAGCCCAGATTTCAATCTTCTTTATGCAGCTCAGGTATCAAATGAGTAATTTGCTGTCCGTAGCTTTGAGAAGCTCAAATATAAAAGCTACAAGAGACAGGATAATGGTATCTTAGTGATTACACTGTTTTTCTAACTACTTCCAAGGCTTTTGCTTTCAGTTCTGCCTTAACAAAAAGATAAGCCTGAAAACAAGGCAGGTCCTTATTAAAAGCATAGCATACGTCTAGGAAAAAAGGTCTTGCTGTTCAGATTTATGTCTTTTGGCAGATTTATAAGGTGTTTATGTATAGTAGATTTAATCCCATAGACAAGTGCTGAAGTCTTTGCTTAATTTCCTAAGTGTTTAGAAATTCTGATTAAAAGAAGTTCTTGGTAGTAAGATTTAATTCTTCGTAATGACAATTCAGGACCAAAGAAGGTGGTGCTTTTACCTTGTTACAACAAGCAAGTTGCACGACCACAGCTGGAAGGGCCAACCAGTGAGGACAGGATGGGTTACACACTGCATCTGTCCAAACTCTGACACGTTATTGCTCTAGCGAACATATAATTTATCATCATTTTTTATTCAGACATACACTCAGTAGGCAGTGGCCTAAGATAATGAATTCCAGGCATGTAACTCTTATAACTAGCTTTGTTATAGGCAGGGATTTATAACAAGTCTCTGCCAAAATGTTTTTAGGTCATAGTAATTAAACCAGAATCAACTCTAAACATTTCTTCCAGATAGTTTTAGCTAAGAAGAACAGTACTTCAGGGATTTATATTCTAAGTATACATAATCTGGATATCAGAAAGTGTATGCACGTTTAAGGGAAGTTATTCAGAAAGGGAGAGCATGTGAAACGTATTAATCCTGTGACGTACTGCTTTTGCTTGTTTGCCATAGGGAACTGTTTTACTGGTATCTTTGGTAAAGGTTGTGGAAACATAGGCTTAATCAAATGATAAAATGTTTGTTGACAAGGGATGCTCAAAATGACACGTTAAAGAGGATATAATGTATCTTCCACTGAAGGTTTGCTACAGCTCTAAATTGCAGGTTTAATATTTTTCAGGAAATCAGAGACTGGTTTGTGGATTACTTTTTATTCTATAAAGACCAAAGCAAAAATGTTTTTAGATATTACTGTTCTCATGTTGCTATCCGAGTCACTAGTTTTTGTTCATTTGGTAAACTTGTAGATGGATTGCAGTACAGCAAATAATAGGGCTGTTTAAAATGAAATGCAGAATCCTCCTTGGAATACCTAATTATTTTCAAAAGATCATATATGAATCTGAGTTTTCAGGTATGGATTTTCTCCTGCTGTCTTTCTTACAGTATTTCTTTCCTCTTATTGTTCTCTATACGTCTACAAATAATGGTGTAAACCTTGAACATCTTCAATATGCAATTTTTCATTCTTAATAGGTCTAGCACCACTTAGAAAAAGAATATGTGAAAAAAAACATTCAAATGCCTTTTGTTGTAAGACAGTTTCAGTATTTCAAATAAAATTCATGGAGAAATGCACAATAGAGGTGGGCACTAAGGCAAAATACTTTCACCACAATGTTATTGCATTGTATTTTTGTGAAAAGCTAATATTCTTTATCATGCAACTGGAGAAAACAAATCAAGATCCTCTTCCTGTATATACTTAAGTGTTTGTAGAGCATTTAAACATTTAAAGCATTTATTTTCCAGTTTTCTATTATCAGTAAAGAACTAATAGCTACATAAGGAATGGATGACAGAAGGGGTGCTGACTAACAATCTTTTTTAAGACTGGGACAATGCTAACTTCATAAGCCTTCCTTTTAGAGTTTTAATTGAACAAATCTTATTATATCAGTAAGTTATATCTAAAACAGTCTAAACTGTTCTGTATTTCTCCCTCCCTCTGCTAACCCTAAAAAACTTCTCTATATTTTGTCCACGTGGTTGGTAGAACAGCACTCCTCTCTCCTCAGACACCACTCCTTGTCATTCAGCACCAATTTATGCACCCTGTTGGTAATGGTTTCAGTTTACAAGCCTGTGCTCCACTGTGATAGGAATCTGCAGAAAGCCCAGAGCATTGCTAACAAAAAACGTGTAACATCTCAGCTTAATCTAGTGCTCCGTGTATGATTTCCCCCGTGTGATGCTGCAGATGTCTCTACCGGTTTCTCAGCAAAGCAGGTTGTTCATTTAGAAGCAACTGAAAATGTGCTCTGCTGAGAGAAGCAGGTATCTCTCTATATCTCTCTGCTACTCTAAGCAATGTTGTCAGGGCTTCTTTTTTTTTGTTTGTTTTCTCTGTTTATGTTCTCTAAATGTTTTCTCTAGACTGCTAACTCAATTGTGTGTAGAAGTAGGAACACTAATTCTGATCTTAGTGAAGTCAACGGGAATTTGGAGGTTTTGTGGAAATGCAGATTATTATGTTTAGCAAAAAAGGTACTTGTATGGAGGGAAGAACATTGATAGTTGCTTAGTGACAAACTATGGACCTGAGAAGGTAAAGGCACAGTCTAAGATAAATAAAGCTGTATAGTTAATTAAAAGTGTATTCAGAAAATATAAATCACAGTCCTGCTTTCACAGGTGCTACTGCTTGCATCAGGAATTAGGCATAAGAAATCAAAAGGGTGGAAAAGGGTGAATCAGAGAGACAGACATCAAAAAGGCTGCCAGCTGCTCTCCCTGTATTTTAGATGTGAAGGGCATATAACACATGCAGATGAGTGTCCAGTTCTTTCTCCTAAAGGGAAGTATGCTATCCATAAAAAAAAAAAAGCTAAGTGAAGGGTCATCTTTCTGATAAATATCTGTAGAACATACTTATTTTTGCATTACATTTTTCAAAATTATGTGGAAGACTGATAGCTTTAAAAAACAAAATAGAAAATATTTTAATTTGGTAGGGCCCTAATTTAATATGAAATAAACTTACAGATAGCAACAAAATTACTATGATATACCACAGAGTCTTCTGAAGAATTTTAAATCTCTTGAAAAGTCTGGTGTTTTAGAAGTAGCACATTTCTTCCTATTACCTGCATCATCCGATTAACTTTGAAATCTTTATGATCTTTTCTAAATTGATATAATAACTTTAAAATCTTTATGATCTTTTCTAAATTGATATAATTTTTAAAAGATATTTTTGTACTTGTAGATTACATTTATAAAGCTTAAGAAATGACAAGTCTCATCATAAACTCAGACTTCAAAACTAGGTTTGTAGATCTAGACACATTCACCATAAACTCAGACTGGGAATTTTGCTAGAGTCCAAGAATTGAATACTTCTCAACAGTTTTCTTATAAACTATACTGTGTAACAGATGAGCAAAACTTCAGGGACTAAACTGAATTAGCTTCAGCTGCATTGTTGATGGTACCAGTAACAACATTTATTAAAACAATCGACGATTGATTATAAAAATACTCAGCAGAATTCATCAGCCTAATATGTCACCAGTGCCTCATATTGTAAAACTTACTAATAATTGCAGTCATACTGAAATTTAATCTTAGTCTTTAAATATCTGTAAATATTTTGTCATAAACACTTCATGTTTCAGCCTAAGCAATGTGCCATTTCTTTTTTAAGCAGTGCAAGTCACAAAATTTACTGTGCATGCTCAGTGTTGAGTGCAAACAATTGAATTCACAATGAGAAATACATGCTAGAGTTTGCAAATTAATTCCCTGAGATATGAAGTCTTTGATATGTGGTGAACTAGGTTGCAACCTCTGGGTCAAATGTCACTGTGAATTATAATAATTGCAATTTATGGTAAAGACAAGAGTAAGGTTTGAAACCTGTCAGTACATATCATGAAGTAGAAATAAATTACAGCTTGTCATAAATGGCAGATTTCTGCTAGGTGCTTTCTTTCACTTTGACTGCATCAGACCTTTATCCACCCAGCAATTAACTTTATTCACATTAATATTCAGCAGTGTTGACAAGACTGACACAGTAAAACTCAGTTTGTATAAAAGTAAAGACAGTTTGATGTAGAGTTATTACATTGTCTCATAATTCACTGTTGAGAGGTAGATCTTGATAAATGAAGAACAAAGCTATTGACTCTGGTGTTGACTTACTGTGCCAAAAAGGACTCTGATTTTCTCTTTTTCAAAGTACACAATTTTTTGTTTGGAAATAAACAGTAATTTTATCTAAAGCATTACTAAAAGTAATATTCATGCACTGGCATCATCCTGTTTATTATTTCCATATATTCACTGGTTCCCGAGATCTTTTTTGAATATTTAGAATAATTATAATTACATATAATGTTAAATAGGGCTAATCATATATTTAAAGCATGGTTTTAACTTCTCTGGGAAAGAAAAATGTGTGTACTATTGCTACCCCCGCTAAGGCTGTGGCCACACAAAAGGAAGAACTAGCTTTTCAACAAAAGTGGAAAGGAAATAACTACTGAAAACAAAAAAGTCCCCAACAGTTGCTGTATCCATCCTATATAATATTACCCAACAAGAACTGAAGTTAATCATGAGAGAGAGCAGGTTTCCTGATGTTTAAAAGAAATGTTACAGATGTTGTCAGGAGATTTAACAGCTGCTCTTTTTAGGTTTATAACATTTACTCAAACTGCATTTACAAATTTACTGATGCACAGTTGACACCATTACACAGACACGAGCTTTAAATTAAAGTACAGATACAAGCTTTCTTCTGGTACCATTTTGCTTTGATAGTGTCTTTTATGGGAAGAATCAGAAAGCCCTTAATCAAGCCTTACCTCAAGCACAGTGTTTGAGTTAGATAAATAAGATATTAAATTACAGTGGTTGACAAAGAGACTTCTGTACAGCTTCTCACTGAGTGTGGCAATTTTGCAGCGCCTTTCTCAACAGAGTCGCTGAATGGAATGGAAACAATAATAATTCATTACCCACATTGCCTATAAGTTTAGTCTATTTTCTTCCCTATCCTTTCCCATTAGATCTGTAGATTTAGGTAGAGGAAATTTATGTAAAAGAAGTCTGAGTCTCTGTTGCACAATAACCTTCTATAACTACTTCAATATAATGAGACTGCAATACAGGTAAAACAAGAACATATTGAAGAGAACTTGTGAATCCTCCACAATATATGTTACTATGTACTAACAAAAAAGAGGTAAATGTCATGGCAGAATGACTAAAACCTAGCTTATTGTTATTTCTTGTTGTCAAAGGGTTTCCAGCAGCAAGACCAGCTGAGAGCAAATTGGAGGTGCTCCTAAGCTGTTGTCATGTACACCAACAGCTTTGTGTCCTAGTAGTAAAGGAAAAATTAAGCTTGCTTAAAAACTACATTGTTTCTCCTTTCTATTTCTCATTGTAGGCTTATTAAACAAGGAACTGAGTTTACTTTCTGTACCTTTTAAGAGACCTAAGGTTTGTCATCCCTTCAGAGTTAAGTAAGGTTTGTCATCCCTTCAGAGTTAACTTGGCCTCTGAATGTAGGAGTTGCCAATCATGCTGCTTCTGTCTAAACACACAGTACTCTTACCCCAGTGTGGTGGTGCTTTTCAGCATGGACTACGCACCTCTAAAGAAGAAATTGTTGTTGAGGGGAGAGTGCTAACGGTGTCATTCTTACCTCCAGAACCCCAAGATGAACATGAATTCTTTGCTCAAACGAAATTTGTCCCTTTGAAATATATCATCACTCCTCAGTCTTCTGAATCTAAGGTGGAATTTTATTTTGGCTACACTGTTTGATAAATTTATAAACAGTTTTATGATTAATTACATGAACGAATGAATGAATTTATGATTAATTATATTTTTCAGATGAGCCCGTTATTACAAATGCTCACCAACTTCTATTATAAATTCTGCCTGAAGCTGCTATTGATTTCATTTCGTAGACAGAAATTATTTTCTTGGTATTTTTTAATCTCACATGTCTTTGTCTTTATATCACATTTACTTATTCTCATTTCTCCTGCTGATTTTAATTATAATTTTCACCAGTGCTGAGGACCTTCAGAACCCATTAGAACTCTTTTTGGAGATGTAGGCTGTGAAAATGAGACTTACAGTTACACTAGTGAAGGAGAGACCTAGGCAATCGGAGCCTTTAACTCTCGATGGAGTTCAGCATACAAGCAACCTATGCAATATGTAGCTGAAGCAGATTCCCAAGAGACAGCAAGCCAACAGGGGCTTCATCTTGGCTACTTTGGGACACTATGAGCCACACTGGATCTAGATATTTATCTCTTATGAGTTCTGGTCTGCTGTGAAGTGATTAGATTTGATCAATCATTTTTCAAATGAGGAAAGATGAACTGCAATGTTTTATTATTACCAATGATGCATTCAGGGGTAGGCAACTTATTTTTAAATCTCCATTGTGCCAACTTTCAATGAATACTTTGAATGCCGGTCTCTGGAACATGGACAATTGTGGGGCTCCTGGACCCTCTTAGATGAAGCTCTCTCAATTATTCTCTTGTTCTCTTTTTTGCTCACACCTGACTTTCCATGGCACTGTAAATTCTTCTGCTCACTAGATAATAGACTTAGCCTTCCTATTTTCTCTTCTTGATCCAACAATCTCAAAACTATTGATCCACAATGAAAGTTTGAGCCAGAATGCCTTATAATCTCTGTGCATGTTCTCTATGTGCACAGAATGACAGAAATGAGAGCGGGCTGCTTAGATGCAGGGCTGATCTCACAGGTCTTCTGTCTGCTAAATGAAAGTCCTAGCTACACACTGAAAAAAGCAGGGCAACCTCATTACCTTCACAAATCTTGTCTTTGGGCTTGGGGATTCCCTCTTCTGTCTCCATTTTACAAATTTCCTTAACTGTCACTTTAACTTTCGAGTTCCACTTTGGATCTTTCCACTTTGAATCTTTCCACTTTGGTGTCTTTCTCAGATTAACAGGAACAGGAAGAGAGGAATACTAAGCACTGGACAACACAAAACACAACTTAAAAAAACAAAAACAAAAACACCCAGGAGATGGGTTAATTGGACTAAACTACTTTCAAATTCTTTATAATGTATTGGCTATTAGAGCAACCCTTTTAAACCTCACACAGCCTATCCTGTAAATCGTTTTGTCATTTTCCAGACCAGTGTGTGGGAAAATAGCTATGAAGGAAGAGCACTTTAATTTGTATTTTTCCCTATTAGCAAAGTTATCATGATTAAGTTTCTGTGAGTATAATCCCCATACTTTCTAATTGCTATCCAGCAATTATTGTTATGCCAACAGTGTTGCCCATATTATAATCTGAAAAGCATTGTTGGTATTCTGTAATAGTGTAAATCATTAGAGTATACATCATGGGTCTTCAAGAGTGTCATCAGGAGTCATTCAATTTTCCCTAACTTCATTAACATTAAACTTTCATATACATATTTGTCTCTCTGTTGATTCTAAAACTCTTAGACTCTCACTTTTTCTTAGGTTTCCGGCACCAATATATTATCTTCTTGTCTTTCAGGATTTGATTGATCTGCCATAGCTTTCTAAATGTATGGATTCCTTTAACCACAGGGCAAGCCCTAGACCATACTGGTATGAGCATTGTCTGCCTTGCTGCTCTCTTTTCCACACTTGAGGTAACTGGATCAACAGCAAGACAGACCTCTTTGTGACTTTTTGTGTCTGCTGGTTGATGTTATGCAAAGCTCTGTTCACCTAGAGAATGGTAGAGTTCTTAGTTTTGTGATTCCCAACTGTCAATGGCTGGGTGTGGCTGTTGTAAAAAATCATCACTAAGACCTCTTAAGCATTCCTCATGCTCCTCCTTTATCATCAGGATGTTGTTGGCTAGAATTTGTTTTTTAGTGGCAAACTGATTAAGCTGTTACTTGGTTAAATTTCATAAACCACAAGCTGGCTGCAAGCCTGGAAACACTGAAACTTTTGCCTAATTGGAATCAATTGCTTCTCTATTTATACTGGATTACAATGTTATTGGCTCAATTTAGCTTGTAGGAAGTAAATTGTTGACGGTTTGGCTGAGCAGCTGTAACAATGAAAAACTGGAAAAAAAAAGATGTGAAGATAACAGGCACAGCCTGTTTAGCATTGCTAAAGCCATTGACATTATCATGGAGAAATGGCTTCAAGCCAAGAGAAGCTCATTTGGACAAGATGGAAGGGAAGAATTGTGGAATGTTACTGAACGTTGCAGACTCGAAAGATATGTTTATACTGTCACATTGGCCCCCTCCCTGTTTAATGCCAGGGTCCTAATCCACTATTGTTCATGCTACATAGATGTTAATGTGCACGCAAACTCCACTCTGGGATGAACTAAATATTTCTCTTGAGGGGTAATCCTACCCATGTGATCTCTGTAGCCATAGAGTATGCTGGTTTCTTAACCCTGCAATATGCACTAAGAGCGTAAGACATGCTGAAAGTACCTCTTCTTATGACTTTGGACAGATCATATGGTGTTTCTAAGAGTATTAAACCCGTATGTCCCATATGCCCATTCCCTATATAATGTTACAAGAATAAAACTCCGGCAGACCCAGCAAGGAACAACTTTTAGGAGCTTACTAAAGGAGACAGGTTGGCCTTTTCTTTCCCTCTTCATCTCATCAGTACTCGCTAGAACTCTCTTTGTCTGCAGTCCAGGAGAACTCTGCAGAAAAATGAGCACTTACCTCAAGGCTCTGCCTTCTAACTTAAGTCCGTGTACACTTGCCAGTAGCTGCTATGTCATCTTGGACCTCTTTAGCAATTTTTATCGAAGGCTGCAAAGGAATAGATCTATCTTGGCCTCAGCAGACACTTAGACATTTGCAAAATATACTCAGGGTTGAGTATGTGGCATCTGTTGCATGTCACACACATTGCTTTCTGAACAGCAGTGCAGTACATCACGTGTTAACAGGCACATCATGTGTCACCAAACACTACGAAGAACTGGTGTGCTTGTTTAACTCCACTTACTGATAGTGGACAGACTTAAGCTCTGACTGTTTTAAGACTAACTTTAGTAGTAAAATGGAGGATTTTGCATTAGTAGGCTGCCCACTGTAAGACCCGATGACAGAACAAGGGAAAAGCAAGAGAAATCTTTCTCACCCAGGCTAGGAAGGGCTGGGGTCATAGAGACAGATGTGGAGAGATGTCTTCAGAGGATGCAGAAAAAGGTGAAGGTGGCCTGGAAGGCGGTGTGATAATGCATCTACACATGGTATGAAAGCTTTCTTGAGGCAAGTTGTGGAGAGCATAGCAGGCCAAGCAACGTGGATGGCTTTGAGTACAACAGTGCCAATGCCATCCCTGAGGACCTGCCTTCATCCTGCCAGGCAGCTGGGCTCACATCTGACCTCTCTCCCTGGAAGTTCCAGATTAAGTATCTTGGTGGAGTGCAGGCCTGCCTCTGACAGAAAATGCCAGTATTTTGGAAAAATGAGAGTGTTATATATCTGATGTGAATGTGGTAAACCAAGGATTTTTGACTATTACTGAACGCAGAAAAAAAAAAAGCAACGCGCCCTGTGTTTCTGGCTTGAGCTTTCAGCTGACAAAAATCCAAAACCCTTTCCTACAGGACATACGTGCATCTTTGCTTTGCTTCACATTGATGCAATGGTATATTCAGATTTCATAGGTTTTAACCTTAACCTTAAAAAGAAACCCAAGCTGTTGTTCTTTCAAAACAAAACATAAAGTAATGCAAACTGTGTTTGCAGACAGACTGAAACCATGACTGCAATGTATGAGCATTTCCCATCTGTCATTAATCTCATTGTGATATTTAGCTCTAAAGCCTGATGATGTTTTGTTGACAACCATGTTCACTGTCTTAGGAGTGATTATTTTAGTGGTAAATACCACAGAAGGAAAGGAGGTAAAATTGTTGGAAGATATTTGGACTTTTTCATTGAATAAAGTATAGAAGGAAGGACTGAATTAGGACAGAAAGAAATATGAAAGATTTGAGAAAAGGTAATAACAAGAAGAAAAAAAAAATGTAACTCTTAAAAGGAACCCTTTTCTCACAGAGTTCTTGCATGTGACATAAAGGCACTGAACGAAGGTAGTAACAGAATCTCAAAGTTTGATATCTTTCTTTAATCTCTAGGCTTGTCACTGCTATCAGAAAGCATTTCACTAAGAATTGAGAGCAAGCTTGAATTCATCCCCAGCTGACAGGAAACTTGACTATCCTCTTAGAAAAAGTTTAGCATTCTTGTCATCGTCTATCTGAAACAATAGCACTGCAAGAAGTCTTCTGTTTCCCCCATACAAATTAATGTGGTGTTCTGTGAACTCTGATAATGATTACTTAGATACTATTAATTGCTTCTATGCTGAAAGATGCAACAGATGTATTTATCAAATATTTTTATCCTGCATATCTGGACAGACCTGCCACATCTTGGAATTCCACTCACCTGAACAGAACATAAAATCATAGAATCATAGAATAGTTTGGGTTGGAAGGGACCTTTAAAGGTCATCTAGTCCAACCCCCCTGCATCGAGCAGGGACATCTTCAACTTGATCAGGTTGCTCAAAGCCCACTCCAACCTGATCTTGAATGTTTCCAGGGATGGGCCATTTACCACCTCTCTGGGCAACCTGTGCCCATGTTTCACCACCCTCATCATAAAAACTTTCTTCCTTATATCTAGTCTAAATCAACCATCTTTTAGTTTAAAACCATTATCCCTCGTCCTATTTCTACAGGCCCTGCCAAAAGGTTTCTCCCCATCTTTCCTGTAGGCCCCTTTTAAGTACTGAAAAGCCATGATATGGTCTCCTCAGAGCCTTCTCTTCTCCAGGCTTAACAACCCCAACTCTCTCAGCCTGTCTTCATAGGAGAGGTGCTCCAGCCCTCTGATTATTTTTGTGGCCCTCTCAGGTCCAACAGGTCCATGTCTTTCCTGCACTGAGGGCTCCAGAGCTGGATGCATGCTGGATGATCTCACCAGAGCAGAGCAGAGGGGGAGAATCACCTCCCTCGACCTGCTGGCCACACTTCTTGTGATGCA
Source organism: Limosa lapponica baueri (assembly GCA_002844005.1). Taxonomy (NCBI): domain Eukaryota; kingdom Metazoa; phylum Chordata; class Aves; order Charadriiformes; family Scolopacidae; genus Limosa; species Limosa lapponica. The sequence goes on from KZ505637.1 coordinate 3,611,536, forward strand.
GCCCGGGATACGGTTGGCTTTGTGGGGTGCAAGCTCACATTGTCAGCTCTTGTCCAGCTTTTCATCCACCAGTACCCCCAAGTCCTCAGTATGGCTGCTCTCAATCCCTTCATCCTCCAAGCTTGATGGGAACACAAAATATTGGGTGCTGGCCCAGGAAGCCATTTAAAAGGATACAAGGAAGCAGTATAATAGGCTTTTGTAACTTTTGGCCATTAGGCAAAACAGATGACAACTCACCATCTGCCTGTTGTGTTGTCTTTTAGTGTTTCGTATGCATTAGAGAAGAGTAATTGTAGTAGATTTTCAGAAAAGGGGACAGAGAGTGGTACAAAGTCTTGCTACGTAATTTGAATGATCCGATTTATGTTGAAAGTATCCGATGTGTCTGTGAATAAGAAGATTCAAGTTCCAGTAAATCATTTTCACCCTGCAACCAACCTCTACAGGTTTTTATTTTGCACTTGCTTTATCTAGAAGGTTTTTTGAGTAATAATCTCCACAAAGCAGTAAAAAATATAATTCTGGTGCATTGTATTCTTGAATTTAAGAAAAATGAGAAAATCTTAGGACATTAGAATTTTTGTGGCAAAAAGTTATTATACTGCAGTTAGAGTTTGCTGGTGGGAATTTTTATATTTTTCTTTTTGAGTGCTCTTCTGTAACCATGCACCAAGCACAATAAAACTACCTCTATTCAATTGAATATTCCCTCCTGTCAAAGGTTAATAGAGTAGGTTCAAATCCAATCAGTGTAAGAGGCTTTAGCTTTGATGGGTTTCAAGGATACTTTCAGCTTGTCAATGGAAAAGTATGAATCTGTCTTTGGCCTTGAAATAGCATTAGGAAGTTTTTGTTCAAACTTTTGTGCTTAATAAAGTTCTTTGCATTCAAAATGTCACATCTTGACATCGGTTCATTTTCCTTTTGTGTCACCAACTTTTTCTCCTCTGCAAGGCGTACACAATGGGAAGAATAGTTGGAACATCAAAAAATTTGAGCTTGGATTTCAAAATTGTGAGACCAGAGTGCATCCATCAAAACAAAAGCTTTGAGACTAAACACATTGCAAGCTTGGTAATGAGTATATGTTATGAATAATGTTATGAATAACCACTGTGAGTTCTCTGAAGCTGTACAGACGAGGTGTTTCGTGTTTGCTACTGTCATGAGTCATGGATAACAACAGGACCTCTGACCATTGCATTAAGCTGACACATTTGTTAAGCTATTGTTTTACCAACTGTCCTCCATATCACAGCCAATATGAACCCAGCATGATCATGCATAGCTGTGTGCAGTAATATGCCATATTTGCATTTGAATCCTGCACAGACTTTTTTGAATCTATAATAGATTAATTATTGTTGGTCTTTGTGTTTTCAGAGTACAAGTATGAGAATTGTTTGACTGACCATCTATAGCTAAACATCTTTAGAGATTTTCTGGCTGGATTCAATCTATTTAAACTTAATTTACAGTTCTGAATCACAAAGACATCTTTTTAGTAGGGCTGTAAAGCAGATAAAAATGAGAGCAACGGGGGTTGAAATGGAAATGCGTCAGAGCATAAATAATCTGCTTTTCTGTGTAAACTGAGCAATGGGAATTTTTCTGCATCAATTTATGTAGGAAGATATTTAGTTATGTGACAACAAAACTACACAAAATGTTGCAAAGTTGGTAATAGATTAATTTGCTGCAAAGAAACAGCATTGAAAAGAATAAAAGAAATAAAAGTTCAAGTGCTTAACCGAGTTCTGAAGCAACTGTAAGCACTCAGCAAAAGCTTGGGTATCATGACAGACATTGCAGAAAATCTTTTGTTGTATAATGTTCTTGTTTCATGTATAAATGGTCAAAAAAAGAAGAATGCTAGAAACATTTTAAAGGTAAGTTCAGACTTAGTCTTATGGAGAGACATCTAATTTTCTGTCTCCCAAACTTCACATCAACTTCTCCCTTTATTTTAAGATGATGCTGCATAAGATTTTACCTATCACCAGGAAGACTGGAAAAATCATGGTATATGTAATGCTAAACAATTCTTTTTTATATGCTGTGTTTCCCGCTCATGACACATAGCGTTTGTGTGAGTGGATTTCTTGGCAGAGATGGCTTTACATGGCTATAAATCTTATTTTATCTGTCATTTCACAGATCAGTAATCTGGTGATTTTTAGGAGGAGCTCCTTTGAATGCACAGGGACATACATTTAGAACAATCTTTGAAGTGATGCTGAATGAGGATACCAAACGTGGTAAGAACTGGAATTTATGGCGTGCATGTAGATAAAGGATGATGAAGTTCTTAACTGTAGAAGACAAAGGGAAGAAAATGAACCCCCAGTAAGGATCCTTTGGTATCCAGAAGTCAGAGATCTGAAGTCACTGTACCTGCAGTGGATAATTTTACTCAGTGTTTGCACCCAGTGACTGCAGAGTGCTTTGTTAACATTGTGTGTTGTGTTTTGTCACAAATGCTAAGAGAGCTCCAAATATCTGAATTGCCCATGTTAGCACTGTTAACATAGGATATTTTAAAGCTGCGACACTTTCTATCAGAATGAAATCTTGCAGAGTTGAAAATGGGATACTACAAAATCCCAGCTTTTTTTCTTTTGGGCTTCCTGCTGTCTTTCTAAACCTACAAAAGAATGAAAAATTAGACGCCTGCAAATAAATAAAGCATTTTTTAAGCATTTACATGGGTTCAGTGAGGAGATTCCCCTATTATTGCAAAAGGGCAGATTTTTTTTTCTTGTTTTTTTTTTGGTTTAGATTAATCATACACAAAAAGTCAAAACTGATCCATGTGAAAGGGGTTCCTGTGATTATCACTATTATTTCATCTTATAGATTCCAGAAAGCTATAACATGATTATGAGGACAGCCCCATTTTTGCATTTGGCAATGTAGACTATATTTTACCTGTAGGTTTATTTTACCTATTAGATGAAATATAAAAGTGAATAAGTATAGGAAGTATTGGCAAGCAAGGGCATACGTGCTTGAAAGCACTGGTGAATAGTCCTCTGCATGCAGTCTGTTACATTTCTATTTAATTGTAGAATGGTTTCAGACTATCAAAAAACTTTTTTCAGACTAAGCTAGGCCCTTTTTTATCATAAATAAAAGTTTACTAGACTAGTGTGGATAAAATCTGACTCAAGAAACATCAATGTTTGAGTAACTCAAAGAAAGCAAAACCAGTGATATAAAATTAGAGAGTTTTTTTAATACCTGCAGCATTATTTTACATACCACAATCAGCTACAACTCAGCCCCATCAGAAGGCAAGGCTGGGTTCTAGAAAATGAACTACACGTGTAATCATTTCACCAGTTCTAGAAGCAAGTGTAATTGGAATCTAAAACCAGCAAGGACCAAAAAAGGCAGATAAAAGTCTTTTGCCTGCTACAGGTGTACCTCCCAAGCACTTTCAGTGAACAACAGGCAACATGCTAATCTCAAGGAAGAGGTGTTTGCATTATTAGACTTATAAAACATGACCATGGTCACCACAAGCATTGAAGGCACAGATCATCAATTATACACTAATTGTTTGTTCTGTTTGTGTCTCAGGCTAAAAGGAAAGAGTCACTGGAGCAAAAATGAGACACAGGGAGTTGCTACCTCAGTGACAGTTCAGTTTCAGCATCTCATTATTCATTATTTGTTCTGTTGTGCATATGTGACTTTAAGTGGAATGTACTCATGTATACTCCAAGATGCACACGGTGCAACCCTTTGTGAAATCGTTATGCATGTTATTCTGCAACTCCAGGCATGAAAACTGCTTCTTAAAGTTCTGTCAGCTTCTTTCTTAGCTTTTGTTTCCAACACAAGTAAGAAATACCAAAGCCACCCATTTTAGGGTTTGGATATCTCTATTTAGATTTGAAATCCAGGTGTCAGCAAGCACATCTCTGGAGAAAAATACCTCCATCTGAACAAGTGCACCTTTTGACATTTCTTTTTTAAGCCCTAACTCGTTCATCCCTATATTTCTTTGCTGAAAAGGACCCAAATGCAAGATCTTAACAGCACTATTGTCTAAATGATAAAATAGTGAACTAAGAAAGTTCAAAAAGGACATACAAAAAGGATAGTAGAAAATTCCTTGATTATGACTGTTTCACAGTCATGTAATATATTTAACCTTTATTCTAAGGTTATAAAAGTTATCTTTCACAATATACTGTATTATAAACATTATATTATATACTAAATATATAGCAAACCAGTAACAGTGCTCTGGTAACAGACGTATCTCCCTTGTTATCTTATCACTAGAGAACTATTGTCCTTCACTAGCAGCACACCATGCTGTCTCTTAGCTTGTATTATTTTCTTTAAAGTTATACTTGACTTTGAATCCTACAACTTTTTTTTTTCTTTCAAAAAATGAGTCAAATAGATTGTCTGTAGGAGAAGGTATACATACCTAGCTCCAAGATATACTTTCACTGATATGTGATAGAAAGACTAAGGAGTTTATGGGAACTCATGTGCAATAGGCCCTTCCCCCTCTCAAAAAGTACATTTTTTTAAAATGCAGGGACTCTTCTTGCCTACTTTTATTAGATGAATAATGTCTGATTTTGAAGAGTGGGTAGTAATACACCTTTTTAATTGTCCTGTAACAGCACTAACAATACTTGCTTAAAGAACACCTGAAAAATAGAATTCCTCTCATACTCAAATTGTATTCAGGCTCCAAAGTCTGAAGAAAATATTTTTTGGCTCTTAGTTCCTGTTTTTTCCTTGCAGAAATTTCTTTATAATGAATTTGTAATTTAAAGAAAAGACATAGTGTTGCAAACATGCAAAAGTGTTACATTCATTTGGTTTTCATTTAATATTCAGCAACTATATCAAAGTTTTAAATGTTTAATTCTTTAAAATTTTGTGTTCGTTGTTTGTAGTTAAATTCTCATTGTACAACTCCAACTATAGATTACACAAATCTTTTTATTTATCCTTTAATTTACTTTAGCGCAGACATACTGGTGATCTCATCTATGTAGTTAAACAGAGATAGTATTACATTAAATAATAGCCTTGCTTTTTATTATATATAATGGCTTGATAATAACAAAGATATTACACATATCACTTAACTGTTCAGAAAGAATTCACACTTTGAAGAGGTATCAAAATTAGCTGATATTTGTATGACAGTATGTTAAATTTCTTTGACTATATACTTAGATTTCAGAGGTGAATTGGAAAAAAATGGTTAAGGTTTGAAAAAACAATGTTTATAGAAGATGTTTTTGTTCATCTTTTAAACATCATTTTCTCAGAAATTCTAGCTCCTCACAGTTTTGCTATACATACTTGTAGTTTTGTGGTGACAGTCACAGTGGTAAAAGACACATGATTTCACCATCCATATATTAATATACTCAAATCCAGCTTGTGGCTAAATTTGTGAAAAATCTCAGTTATAGAAGAAATTCACCAGAGAAAAGTTCTTAAAGTCTGTCTGTACAAGGAGAACTTCCTATTCACTTTCTAAATGGACAGTTTCATGACACTCCTGAAGATAAATTTAAAGGCATGACAGGGAAAGAAAAATTGACAAAACAAACCCAGAAAAGATCTAGGGTTTTTGCTGGTAAACAGGAAGCTGCCTTTGTGCAGCTTTCATACAAAATTACTGTTCTCCCTTGTTTACCTTTAAGCATATAATCAATGCATCTGGCTACACTGGGTCAGACATGAGAGACTAGTCACGCTCTGTAGCCAAAATTTTCAGCAGTGTTTGGGACTGAGACGGTTGTTTCCAGCAGCTAGAAGTGAGATTTCTGAGTTTTGACTGTGACAGCCTTTTTCATTATACAAACAGTCAGAAAGGCACCCAAGTTTCCAAATAGGAATAGGAAATAATTGTGCAGAGAAAGACCAATATGCTGTTCTTCCTTTGAAAAGACAGAAAAATGAGAAAGAAATTATGGTGATGCAGGGCTATAGGCAAAAAAATGAAACAGGTGCAAGATCAAGAAATATTTAAAAGTAGGAAGCGTCTCTGTGATCCTATGGATAGCTATTTCACTAGCCAAAGTATTCAACTTCTCCACATTAAATAGTTGCTAAATATCCTGAATTTCTTTCCAACTGGAAACGGGCAATATAATTTGGAGCAGATTTGTAAGAGCATACTTGGGCACTGATAATGCCTCCCTGCTCTAAGTGAACCTTGTGGGTATCATTACTTCCTACTCATCATTTTGCTGAAGAGCTGCTGCTGAAGCTTTTTAATGACATTTTATCATGTTTCAGAATTCCCCTCCAGCATGCAATACAATGAAAACACAAAAGAAGCAGTGAAAAAGTGTGAGTAGGAAGTGTAAAGAACAAAACCAGAATATATTGAATTTCTTTTACTGTTCATTATTCTACACTACTTAATTTTGCTTAGTCAATTTTGTGCATTGTCTAATATAGCTAATTGACTTTTAATTGTCCAGCCAGCAAGTTGACAAATAAAACATTATGTGTCAGAGCTTTATAAATAAATACTTGTTCTTCGTTTGCAACACAATTCAAAAAACCCCATATATAACCTGAGAATCACAGAACGGTTGAGGCTGGAAGGGACCTCTGGAGATCATATTGTCCCATCTCCCCCATTCAAGCAGAAATCTAGAAGAAGAACATTCTGCTTTCCCCCCCCCCCCCCCCAAAGATGTTCAAAACCATTTTTCTGACTTACTAGAACATTACTGTAAGCAGCTCGATTTGACTTAGGGGTACTACCAGTGTCTCTTATGGACTGAGTGATCTTTTCGTCACTTAAAATTTTGTTGAGCCATTGAGTATAATTGAATAAGGCAGTGAACCAGTACATTCCTAGTATGGCAAATGTCTTCATTTGAATTGCCTTTCTCTAATCATTAAATAATTAAGTAGTGTGTGGAAGACAGAGCAAGTAGGTCAGCATGAGCAAATGAGGTGACCTTGTCCTCACAGTACAATAAAGTGGACAGAACATATTGATGAAGACTTGGAAACCCTCATGAAGGACTTGAGGTTTTCCATGTTGCATTTAAGAGATCTAATCATTGGACAGTTAAATAAATGACAAACTACCTAGGATATAAGTATTTATTACACCTAGCATGTAGTAAATAGTAAAATAGACCTAGCATGTAGTATTTATTACACTCTGAAAATTACATGTTTAGAAAGTGTTTCTGCTCATGTTTCAAATTTGTGCTGTGTCACTTCTGTTTCCTCTGAGCTTGACCAATAAATCTGAATTGAATTTGCTGAATAACTTCATTGCCCTGACTGTGTTTTGAAGCAGAAGTATATTTTACTCAGAAGCCATGTTCTTCTCTAATGAAAAAGTTTATTAATGTAATTTTGAAATTATGCACTGTTTTTACAATTGTAATTCATTGTTATTTCCCACATGCATGATTTTTTGTTTTCTCTTACAAGTATGATTTCACATGCACAAAGGTAAGCTAAAGAAAAGCCTCTGGTATGGTTTTGCAAGGCCTGAGTAGTTTTAGAGTTTCAGTTGTTATGCTTCAAGAATAACAGCATCACTCACGGTGGTAAAAATAATTGTGGAGATAAAATTCTACAAACTTGATATCGGTCTTAGTTCTGGTTAAGTTCTGTGAATCTGCAACACTGAGCTGGACATTTCATAAGAACATTTAATATTTCTGCATAGATTTAGTAAATACCATTTTGGTATAGTTGTCTGACATTTCTATTTGGATTCTTGGCTCTAAGCAATCCATACAGAAGTATAGCCAAGGAAAGGAAGAGAATTAAACCTCTCAAAGATATCCATTTGTTCATTCAGGGGTCTATAAATATCAGTATTGCACTGATGTAAATTTTGATCAAGTGCTCTTTTGCACACATTTTACTTCCCTATTTTGCTGTCCCTTCTTTAGCCCATATCACAGGTTGAATTCTAGCTATGCAGGGCACATATTTCTGTGATTTACCTCAACAGAAAATAGTCTTTACTCTGCCAGGAGGGCAAGAATTATACCATTTGTTTATTAATTTTTTTCTGCAACAACAGGAATGAAAGAGAACACATCAACTAGCAAAATAGGTTCTGATAGTCTAGGATGGAGGCTGAGACTGCACACACAGATCTTCAGTGTTGTGTTTCTGTTAGATTTACATGAATTCTGAGGTTATTATAAATCAGTCTTAAGGCTCATTAGAAAGTAAAGTATGATATCCTAAGGTCATCATATGGGTACAACTTCACAGAGAACACAAGCTTTTCAGTAAATACAATGACTTTTGCAAACTGTAAATCATCTGTGAGCCACTACTGTTCTACTAATTACAGTAAGAAGCTGTGCTCATTAGCTGTTCTCATCTGGTTCACTGCACGAGCTAAATAGCCCGTAAATGAGCCAGCAATTATTGCTGTGTTACTGCTACCAGCTCTGTTCATATCAAAATATCTTCACCAAATGTTGTGCTTCTTGGTATTATCACGTTAGGAATTTCACAATTTCATGTTGAAGCAGTTAATTGGGAGATTGTTCTTGGAAGATGGAGGAGCTTCTGAAATTTCTATGAATGACTGGCTGCCATAAGTATCTTCAGCCTATTTATGACAACCTCTTAAACCAGGCAACTACATGAATACATAAATATCATGCTTAACGAACTAAGAAAGAAAATGCACACCTTGCTATTCATCCTCAGTTCTTCTAATAGTAAACTTTAGTTAGGTACTAGATTTGAACATTTCATTATGAAGCTTTGGTAGGATGTGTGATAAATTAGTCATATAAGAGCTGTAAGTAGTATATATACTGTATTAGTAAAAGAGGAAATGCAAACTTAGTGTTGTATTCCCACTGGCACCTTCTACAGCAAGATCTTTAAAGCAATAACCTGTGTGCCAGATACAGCCTGTATGTCGCCTCCAGATATCCTGCAGATGAGTTTTCAGACAGGGAACTGTGCTTCACACTCAGAGGGACAGGTAGGGGATATGAGCTTCCCTTTTCTTACTTCCAGTCTCATACATACACTAAGCTGTAAACACCTGTGCCCTGTTGGTTTGGGGACGTCTTCTCTGTTTTCCCACTTGCTTACATTTTAAAAATTCTGAAGTTCCTTGATGCAGAATTTATACCGAGTCTGCTTATGTTGGTCCAAAGGCCACCCATTTGCTCTCCCTGTTTTTTATTAATGAAGTTCAGACTTTCTTCTTTTTACTACCTGTCCAGTTCAGGAGAGTTTTGCCACAGTACATAATTAGAACCATTTTTCACATGGGGCACTTTCTGATGTTGCTGAGAGAGAAAGCATCCAAAGAGGAAATAAATATTGATCTTAAAGATATGGCTTGTGTCTCAGGAAGTCGAAAAGGCATGCAACAGAGAAGCAATTCCTTAACTACAGCATATTTCATAAACTTTGTAAACTTGACAATTTAAATAATGTGATAGTAGAACATATGAAGTTGTGAAAGTATCTGTCCTTTAATACGTAAGAATTGCTCTAGACAACTTCAAACAACACAAGCACCATTAATTCAACTCAATTGGCGCGCAAATGTCTCTTTGTTCTTCCTTCTGGTCTTACTACTGCTGGGCTCAGGAAGCCAGGAGCATTAACACAGTAAAGCAGAGACTATCATGAGTAACCGCATAATTACAGTTACGTATTTTCAAAACCAGCTCCAGGATTGTGCTGTGCTTCCCTCAGGTGCCTTTGTAGTGCATGATGGCACCTTTCCCTACTTGGAAAGCAGGAACCGCCTGGCAGTGGCTGCTGGCCTCCTGGGGCTGCTCCTCAGCAGGGGCTGTTAGGCATCAGGAATGCTTCAGGTGCAGCAGGAGACAGGTTTCTTCCAGAAGACCTTATGGTGAGTGAAGAGGACACAGGAGAAGAGCATCAGGAAGTGGTCCATTTGGAAAAGGACAGAGGAAGAAAGTATATTGAAATATAGTGATGGAAATACTCAAACTACTGAGGTTTCCAGGATTCCCAATTTATTAGAATATTTATTCTCCTCTTTACGTTTTGGCAGTTATCAGCCAAGTAAACCAAATGAAGATAATTTAATTAGGGATATGGTAACTACACTATTCTTAGGCACCATTTTGAGGATTAACGAAGTGAAAAAAACAACTTTCTACATAATTTATGTTTTCTTAATATGGTTATCCTACACCTGCAATAGAATTATATGCTATACATATTCTGAAGCCAAAGAGTCCCATCACCAATAGAGAACAGGAGGAAACTATTGTCTTGGGTGGCATTCAAGTATATCCTAGGTCTAACATTGGTTATTTTACCCTAATCCCCAAACCCTCTGCTCTTATTCCCATTAAAATAGAGCAAGACATAAGTCTATAAAGACTGGGGATCAAGAGCTGCCATCATTTCTTTCTGTGGTGATCATAAGTGATTATCCATATTATTTTCTTAGCAGTTTCTGTAATACTATTTTAAATCAGGACCTGTCAGAAAATCAAACTTTTATCTTTCAGATAATTTTGAGGCTTGTAAAACTGTATTCATCCTGCATTAGAATGAAAGCAAACCCTTCCAGAAACAGCATGAAAAATGTAATTTGAGAGGAAGAGTTGTAACGCAAAGGAAACAGAAACCCAGAATTTAGGGCACCTCTCTGGGTATGGGAGTCCTTATGGAAAATCTCATACTTAACTCTCCTGAAGAAATTATGTATTTATGAAATGATGTACTTTATACTGAAGATTATAGTTTTAAATTTAAAATGTTTTTTTCAGTGAAACACTGTTTTCTGACTATAAACATGTCAAAATATTCTGAAATGGCTCTGGTTAGGACTTCTTCACACCAGGTGATTTTCCTGGACTTGTTAGATTTTATTATCCCTAATGTGGTGGGCTGATGCTGGCTGCATGCCAGGTGCCAAACAAAGCCGCTCCATCACTCCCCTCCTCAGCTGAACAAGGGAGAGAAAATATAACAAAAAACCTCCTGGTTTGAGATCAGTACAGAAAGATCATGTGGAATCTCTACCACGGGAGGCAGTTGTCCACGAACTTCTCCAGCATGAATCCTTCCACAGGGCGCAGTCCTTCAGGAACAGACTGCTCCAGTGTGGGTCCCCCGTGGGGTCACAAATCCTGCCAGCAAACCTGCTCCAGTGTGGGCTCCTCTGTTCACGGGACCACAGGTCCTGCCAGGAACCTGCTCCGGCATGGGCTTCCCATGGGGTCACAGCCTCCTTTGGGCACATGGACCTGCTCTGGCATGGGCTCCTTCATGGGCTGCAGATGGGTGTCTGCTCCACCGTTAACCTCCACAGGCTGCAGGGTAATCTCTGCTCCTGTGCCTGGAGCATGTCCTCCCCCTCTTTCTTCATTGACCTTGGTGTCTGCAGAGTTGCTTCTCTCACATATTCTCGCTCCTCTCTCTGACTGCAGTTGCTGCGTGGGTTTTTTCCTCTTCTTAAATGCATTATTCCAGAGGTGCTACCACTGTTGCTGATGGGCTCAGCCTTGGCCAGCGGTGGATCCGTCTTGGAGCCAGCTGGCATTGGCTCTATTGGACATACGGGAAGCTTCTAGCAGCTCCTCACAGAAGCCACCCCTGTAGCCTCCCCCCTACCAAAACCTTGCCACACTAGCCCAATGGAAAAGTAAACTATCATAAACTGCTAGCATTTTAAACTAAGTAGCCTGATTTTTCTTTTAAGAGGGAGTTGTTGGCATGAGGGATGTAAAGATAGCTTTGAAATAATTTATCCTTCTCAGATGAAAAAAGCCAGATGCAATGTAGTACTCACATTGACATCTTTTTCAAAAAGTTAATCAGAAAAGCAACTGCGGTGAATGTATTATGTAAATATCTTTGAGAACTTAGGATCTACAATTTATGCAATGAGTTTTGACCTGTTTTTTAAACATATGCCACACCTGTAACTAACTGCCATTCTGCAGAAAAGGAAAGCACATGTCAATGTGCTTGTCATGGTGCATGTCAATGTAAAGGATATCTTCAGCCAGTAAGTAGTCATCTATTTTGATAAAAGGCCCTTTGGATTTAGCAGCCTTTACACTCATACTCCGTTTTAATGAACATAGTTCATTTTAATGGAAAAGAATCCAGTGTGGATGGTCCTTCCTCTTGTCATTGTTACATGCAGCAACAAACAAATGAAGGGAAGAGGGATAAGAAAACAGGGCTTCAGGAAAGCAAAAGGTCATATGCTGATGTTTCATGTTGATTCTGGAGAATTATTAGCTGCACAGTGACTGGCACACTTAACAGTACCTTCATGATTCATTTGCCAGCCACTCTGCAATTATTCCAGGTGCTGCTGGGGAAATGACTCTCAAGTTTTATAGGAGTAATCAGCATATAAATGTTGGCAGGATAAAACCTCCAACACAGGCTTCAGGTGCAGCACTCAATGCAGATGGAAACACTTCAGTCAGTTCTTAAAAGGGATAGTTATATCTTGGCTGGAAAAAAAAAATTGTTCTGGTGGAACCTTGGTTCCTAGTCTTATCTGAAAAATGGAACAGAAAGTAGAACTTAAGAAACTTTTTAGTATTCAAAAATAAAGAACTGATATTTTTCTAAATTAAGTCCTTTGTGTAAGGAGAAGAAATAAGAAATCAGAAGAAAGGATGTTGGATTTCAAGAGTGTGTGTATTATTTTTATTTTTATTTAAAGTAGTGCCCTGTCTGATCTTTCTAGTTCCTTCTCTTGAGTAAAATAAACAATGTGGCTCAGGTCAAGGGAATACAGACATCACCCTGTTGTTTAAGTCTTGGCATTTCTGAAAGGTTCTAATTCTCTTCCAACAGGGTTTGAGTCAGTTTTCAAAGATAACATAATAAATACAATGCAGTCAGTCAGCTTACTTTACAAATAACATTGATGTAAAAATATAACTTCACAGCAAGGTGGTTTCTGGGACTTAATGATCAAAAAGCGGAATGAAGGGGTTAATTAGTAAAGCTGTCAGAAATGTTTGGTTGAAAATCTTCCTCACAAACTTTTAGAAAGAAAGCACAGTTTGACCTAAATGAAATTTTACACCTGGAAATTATTTCTTTCACAAGATTGTTAATGAAAATGCGTGATACCCAAAACACTGGAAAAGTGGAAAAATTGTATGTTGATTCTGTATGCTTCTTCCATATTCAGCAAAAGCTCCAATACATTGTCTCATGCCTCCATTTTTCTTTGTGATATAGATTAACCAGATGAATCTGAGTTGGATCCACTGAGGTAGACATTGCTTCATTTCGGAGTATGAAATGTCTTAGAAGAGAGTACAAGCACCTAAAAGTAACTTAGAAATTAAATCCTTTTTGCTTTCAGCTTTTCTCCAAAAATCAATGATTGCCCAGTCGGCTCTAAAAATGATTTATACAAATTAAGCTTATTCAATTATGTAACTCCAGGAAATAATATAATGCCACTATTCCTTAAATAAGATTTTAAGGTAGCTATAGGTCAAAGAATCATTGGTTTGTTTTGCTAAACTGTGATTAATTGAACCATATTCTTTTCAGCCAGTGAACCTTAGGGTAAGTTTGGAAATTAACTTTGATTTTCCTTTTTAAAAGCATCTGAATGAGTATATCTTTAAGTATATTTCATTGTGTCCTTGGATCATCCTTCTTGTTACTAAGGTGAGAAGATGCATCTGCTGGGTTCCCATCCCTGCACTGAATAGGCACTAGGAGCTATATATAAAACAATAGCATTGCCCCACTACAATTAGATACCATGAGGCAAGGTCTTGTTAATGCACAGTATCAGAGAAAAAACGGAAGGACTGGAAAAAAATTGGGATTTTTTTGTCTTTCCAAAGCTTTATATTACTATTTTGTTATCTGCCTGGTGCTAATTACTTCACCAATCAGAAAATAATATATCCTAGAGTTCTGCAATGTAGAGAGATTCTGTGAGGGAGCACATTTAAGCTCCTAGGCAGCCTGGGGTTTACACTGTTTCCTCTACCAGTATTGGTTTTGTAGCTCTGGCAGTATTTGATAGGACAGACACAAATTCAGTGTCTGTTTAGACACTCAGTGAGCTCAGGCTCACTAATCTTAGAAGCACAAGGGACCTGCAGACCGGATCAGCAACTTGGTGACTGTCCGTGCAACAACATTCAGGGAGACTGTAACCACATACACTGATGTTTTTCAAACACAGAAAAGTGATGTCAGAGGAATGTGTTTTGCATTTGGCTGAAAGACTTTAAAGGAGATGCTATTCTGATTTATTTTTCAAAAATAGTCTGAGTTGCCAATCTATTCCCAAAATCTTCTCACTGTCAAGGCACAGTCAACACAGTGACTGGCAGCACTATGGAGTGCTGCTGTTGTAAGATTAAACGCTGGAAGATTTCTTGGGCATAACCTGAACAAACCTTGATTCAACAGACTTTCATTTCCCATACCGTTCTGAATTCTGTAATGGTCACTTGAGAAAAACCTTAGGTTTTCTGTGAAAAAATTATGAATGTTTTTGTATTTTCAGTCTGAAGACAGTCACTCTGAAAGCTTCCCATGTGGCTGCTTACACAACTGTGAAACTATGAAAGGTAGGATAGCCTGTCTACATGGATGCAATCATCTAAACACATCAATATGCCACAGCAATAAGAACCCCGTTAGAAAGCAGTTAGATCCTCACGGTTGTGTTTCTGTGCAGAGTTAAAGAAGTAGTAGGAGCTTTGCAGTTATGATGTAATGTGTAAATGGGAAAAAAATGTGAACCACAATGTAAGTCCATTATAAACTTAGTACATGAGGATTTTGAGACAATGCATTTGTGTGACTTCTTAGTTCCTACAAATGGTACTGCTTCTGAAACGGAATGGATTTACACTGCTGCTGGAGCCTCTACAATTATAAGCTCTAAGAATTTGTTAACAGTGACAAAAACTGCTAATTATTCATTCTTGTTTTCATTATAGGTCCCAGTGGGAGAAAAAAGTTCCATTGGGGGATTAAGAACCGAGGATGTCATTTCAAAATGCTTGGAAAGGTTGTGAAAGTAGAACATGAATCTAGTGTTGATGAGGAGACGCTATGAGACTCCTTGTTAGCGTATGATGAAAACTGCCTTATATGTTCAAAGTTCACATCATTAATTAATACACAGTTTAAGTGCCAAAACAGATGAAGCCAAGTCAGCTTCAGGTTTTCTACACTCCGAAGGCCGATCAGATTACTGTAGGTTGAATTAAACATGTCAAAACAATGACTTTTTTTAATGAAATGACGTTACCTTGTCATCTTGATTTGCTCATGCAGTAGCTAAACTTAGTCAGCTGGATCAAATTTATGTGGTCTTTTTTCCTCTAACGCATTTCAGGCATGGAATACTGTGAGTGCCATTTAATCCACTTGTCATTTCACAGAGATCTTCAGGGACGTTAAGGGTATGGGGCCAACATGAACTATTTGTATGTTTTCTGAAGTTATCTAATACGAAACCTAATGAGTGTTCTAAAAAAAATTCAGCTCATTATTTTTGCCTGTGTATGTGTATCATTCAGTGACATGCTCTTTTCTAGTTCTAGCAGGTACAGTACAGAGTTGGTCCCAACCTCCCCGAGACCCAAAGACAAGAATGAAAATCTTTCCATTAGGATGGTCTTCTATGAAATCTCCTTTGGAAACTTTGGAAAACTTCCTTTGCATTTACCAATCACTGAGGTATACTAGATTACCAGATAGTTTCCCAATTAATATAATGATTTACTACTAATATGGCATTTTAGACACATAAGTAACCAGTCTTGTTATATTTAAAGTACAACATTTTCTAGTTATCTAGTAATGAATCTTTCAGATTACTAAATGAAGACTCCACTTCGTGTAAATTATTTTCAAGTAAATTTATGAAAAGAAGCCTGTGATATTTCTAAACATTTTGTAATAAACAAATATTTTTTACAATTCACTCTATAACTATAAATATTTCCTTAAAAATAAGGAGAGACTTTAGAGCAGAGCCTTATAACTTTTTTCTGTGTACAATAGCCACCATCAGTAGTTGTAGTCACTAATATCCCTGGCCATGACCAGCTCTTACTTCTGTATTGGGAAAAATGGCTTGTGTGTTATGTACCATACTTTGGCAGCTGCAGAGATTTTATAGAAGCAGCAAATTCACTATTGACATTTTTAGTCGTGGTAGGATATTTTACTCCTGACAGGACTGCATAGTCTAGATAGGAATAATTAGTTTTTCACCTTGGTAGGATATTTGTACTTTAAAATAAATAACTAATTTATGGGATAAGGGATTATATAAATTGGGACTACCCTCCACATCTGACTGACCAAACTTGAAAATGAAATTTAGATCTTCTCAAGCTGTGTGACCTGCAAAAAGTAACAAGACTGTGGGGGTTGGCTACTCTTCAAAGCTGCTTCTGTGGGGGGAAAAAAAAAAAAACATCCCAAAATATGCCAGTGGAAAAACCAAGTATAGGATATGTTTATGCACTCCTGTCTTTCTGAGACATGCCTTTAGTATTAATTTCTGGTAATGATGGGGTTTTTTTCAGTCTGTGGGAAGAACGCTCCATGAGCTGTTATCCTCACATTTGGTCAGTGTAAGTTGCTAGGTAAGTGTTCAATTGTAAAATGGCAGGGTGGACTGCAGATTTTCAAGGCTTTTTTAAAAATGTGTTTCCTAACGCATAATTAATTTATGTGCTGAAGAGTGCTCACCATTGAACATCACAATACTGAAGCTGTTGACCAGCAGTCAGTTGTCCACATGGGACTGACAACTGTCCTTGCTAACTAGACTTCAAATGAGATCCCAAAAAAGTGTTTATCAAGGTGACAGCAATCAAAAATAAGAGACTAAGAGATGCCTTTAATTTCAAATCAGGAATACTGAAGGTCTCTTTAAACAGCATAATGAACAAAAAGCAGAGGTACTATAAAATACACAGCCCAAAGGATAATGGATTTTGCCACTATAAATGGGAATAGTAGCACTCTGTCAGATACTAAGACCGGCATATTCTGCTTTTTTCAGAGTGCTTATAAACCAGCACCTAATTCTGAAACATAATTAAAGTCAGAGAGCAAAGATACTGAGCTGTTTTTTTATAAATACTTGACATTTACTAGTGCATAGCTTCTCTCATCAGGATTGCTTTCCTCAAAATGTTTGCAAGCTGTACTGGAGCAAAAACATTGAAATGCAGCAACATCTAAGTGGTAGGAGCCAACAATCTTAGCAACAACATGAGCATTAAAAAACTTCAAGACATAAGCACAAAGTACAAGCAACTTTTAAAATATCCATCAAATATAGGAATTTGTGCAAAGTGGAATGCAAAAGATACACAAGTGAGGTCATTTTAATTTAATTCGGATTTTCAAAGAGATGTATTACCTCTGCAAAAGTTCAGATCTGTGTGTCCCTGCCACTTTTCCTAAGGATTAGCACTGCCCTTTACTTAATTTCAGAGCCTCAGCAGGAGAGAGGAGAGATGGATCCTGGCCGAGAAGACAGGTCCTCCATTCAGTCTCGTGACTCGTCAAAAGGAGGGGCAGGTCTGTCACACGGTCCGGCTTGGACCATGGGTCTTCCTATGGAGTCTTATACACTGGATGTGCCTGCTGGGTGCAGTGCTTGCTGGTTTATTTAAAAACTAGTCACCTTACTGTAGAAATTATTGAAAAAAATATCACTATTTCTGTGGCTGTGAGACTATGAAGTACCTAGAAAGAACAATTTCAGATTTAGAATGAGTATTTTAGTAAGGCACAGTAGAAATATGTATCATATTAGTACTCGTACTAGTTAATTTAGCTTGAAGTATTGTTTCTGAAGTAATCTGAAGTGGAAAGGAAAAATGTGTAGTCACCTGTGTGAAAGTGTAGGAATCTGTTTTGCATTCAGAGAAGCCCTTGAAAAAGAAAGAAAAAAAAAAGAACAATATATTAGACATATTAGGTAACTTTGGTCTTCAGTTTCAGGGAATGATTTCTGTTGTCCTTTATGTTGCTTGCACATATGCACATGTACTGCCTGGTCTGATTTCTGTCTTTTTTTAAATCCTATATACACTGGAGAAAAATCCCTGCTGCTAATATGGTAACGGTGGAAAAAGTGGCATTGTTCAGACTTTGCCCTTCCCTTGATTCCATTAATCATTATTTATGTAATATCAATAATTCAGTATGCCAGATCAGCAATACTGTGTTTTAATTTTTAGGGAAATTAATATTTTATCATCTGTCTCACTGATCTATGAACAACAGTTCTCCACTGTTGTGTTATACTCTTCTCATGTGTGTCATATAAAATGCTGAAGGCACAATACTTTGTGTATGCTGTGCAAATTTATGGGTAACAATTCCACCAGGGACTGCAAGCATGAAATTTGATAAAAATTCTTATTTCCTGAGAGCAGAAAAGAAGTTCCAAATGTGACAAATAGGAGAAGCAGCAAGAGTTAATTGTCAGGACACCAAACCCACCTATAGTCATCCTTTTTCTTGAGCAGGATTTTGCAACTGCATTATGAAAATAAAGTCAGATGTAGCTTTAATTGAAGCTGTAGTGTGTTGTTGCTGTAGAAGAGGTTTTTTCCTGATCACACTCACACCTGAAATCACTAGGGTAGGATAGATGTAAATCTGTAATGAAATATATTGTTCATCTGATGTGCTGGAAATGTAAGGTAGATGCAGCATGAAGTCTTCTTTGCACTAGAGTGAAAATGGTACATTACAGTTTGGGGTGATGTGAGAAAATTCTATATACATGGTGCATGATTTTATGACGTTACTCACCTTTCTACTATGCAAATTAAGGTACCACAAAGAGTAATCAGATGTGAACGCCATATTATGAGTATGTTTTTGATGTTACTAGTATGCTTTTCAGATGCAAATAGTTCAATAAACTCACAACTCTTTTGGTATGATTCACACAATTATCTAAATCAACAAGCCTGTGCCATGTTTCAGTTGGACTAGATGATCATTAGAGGTCTGTTCCCATGGAACTATTCTTCTCTCATACGTTGTGCTTTTAAGACTATTATTGGGCATAAGAACACAGGAAATCATAAATAACATAAACTTAGTGGATTATCAGACAACACACAGCAAGACGTGACAGAATGTGGACATCTTGTGGAATTATTTTTTCTCTACTCGCTGTTGGTTATGCATCACCACTGCTTAGAAGCTTTCCCTCACAGGTGGTTTTCTCATGTGATTTTGCATAAACACCATGGAACAGGAAGGATCTTCATTTTTCCAGGTGGAATTCCTTTTACCTAAAGCATTTCCCTTTGAAGAGTAGATGGGAGAATGAAAAGAATTTGACAGTGTAGCTAGGTCAGAAAGGTGTACTATTTTCCAGACAGAACTCCGGGTCCTGTCATAACATACACTTTATAATTATTTCTGAAACACCATATCAAATGTTTTGATTTACTCACCAAGCTGGGCCTATTCTCTTGTAACACTTGCCAAGCGCTGTTGCAGGTGAAAAATGACAATGGGAAAGCCTTTTGCGTTCAGTAGGAAATGTCCCTTTTCTATGATCTTCTTGTCCTTCATGTGCTGAGAGAGTTTTGGTACAGTTAAAAAAGTGATAGACTAGGATGCTGAAAGTACCTAGTGAACCTAGTAGACCCTCCTCCGGGGACTGGCCCCACAGGGTGGGACATGCAGGGGGTCCTCATGTGGGCCAAACTCACCCACAGACTCCGTGCGACCCCTGCAGCTCGAGATGCCATCTGCCTCCTCATACATGGCCATGTTTTGCCTCAGCTTGAGGACAGAGTCCAAGAAGCCTTGGTAAATGTTGGCGCAGGTGGTGCCACAGCGAGCTACCTCTTCCACATGGAACACACATGAACCTCATGCCACCCCTCGCCCGTGCCCAGCCTCAAAGCACCGCTCTGCCAGGGCAGGGAGCTGACACGGGGGCAGTCGGGACACCCAGCACCAGCACCCCCAGCCCAGGGCGCAGGGCAGGGACAGGCTGGTGGGGGGTCACGGCCAGCTCAGCACCAGCTGCCAGGACCCACTAGGGAGAGACACAAGAGCACCAACACAGGGAGAAGGGAGGGGACCCCACATCATCCCCCGCCTGGACACCGCAGATGCCACCGGGGAAGCAGCTCCTCCCCAGCCCAGGCACCCCGGACCCCTGCCTGGGCAGGCTTACCCACGGTGAGGAGCAGCACATGCCCCACCGCCAGGTTCGGGCTCCAGCCCCCCTGGTGCTGCCGGTACCGCTGCCCGCACCCACATGGCTGGCAGCACTCCCTATCCAGCTCTGTAGGGTGGGCACCTGCTAATGAGCGGCTTTGGCCACAGCTAATTAAGGAGGGGGCTAATGAGTGCCCGGGGACAGCCCTGTGCCCGCACCCCAGCCCCTGCACCCCTGGACCTCACAGGATTGGATCCCACCGGGACTCTCTGCCACCACCCATGGCTCCCCACACCCTGCACCCCACATCCAGGGACCCTGCACCTGCCTGAAAGATTTTGCATCTCTGCAGCCTGATCCTGGCTCGTGCCCCGTGAGTCCCTTTTCTTCTCCCCCAGGGAAAAGGGGAGCAGAAGGTTTCCTGGCTGCTCTGACAGCATCACGGCAGGGGTCAGTCACCTCAGAAGTCACTCTATGCTGGTGGCAGCTTTGCTGATGGGGACACGACTCTGCAGGAGCCTGTGAACCCTGCTGGTGTCCAGTGCCATTACCTCTGCAAGTGGGACCCCTTCTATGCACAGGGAACCCCTGCTCCCAGGGTGGCCATGCCAGCACCCTCAGCCCCAGGAACCCAGAGCAAATGCAAACTACATCTCTGAAACGCCACGTGTGCCCAAAGCAAATGCAATGCTGAGACAGAGAGCTTGGGTCTGAAAAACATAAATCAATCTCTTTATTTACAGAGACAAATGAAACAATACATTTAAATGACTCAGTAGAACTGACTACAAATCTGCCTTGTGGGGAATGGCAGAAGCTAGAGAGGAGCTTCCACATCTCTGTTGCCCTGGAAGAAAAGCAAATGGCATGGCTGTTTGGCTAACGAGCAGTGCCCGCTGAGCAGAGGTGGGGGCTCCCCAGCCAGCACAGTGGAAGCAGCTGCTCGGGTTGGGGTTCACCCTGATGGGCATTAGATTTGCCACAGCCCTGGGACATGCTGGGAAAAGCAGGACTCTGCTGCCAGCACTAAGCGCCAGCTGGGCTTCAGGTTAGACTGGGGTAGTCTGGCCCTAAGAAATCACTCCCTTTGCAAAGTGTGCTCGGGGCAGTGCAGAGGTGGTGGTTGTGCTGGCTGGACAAGGGGAGCAGGTGCCACGTCCCTGCAACAGGGACCAGCCACGCCAGCTCAAGTTCCAGGCCCAGGCCAGCAGCAGGCAACCCACCCTCACTGTGGTGAGTGGATGGGGAGCATGTGTTTGTCCTGCTACTACTGGTGGCAATGGCATTTCCACCTCCACCTTCTTATCCACCTCCATCTCCATGTCCATTCCCACATCCATGCTGCTGGCAGCCGCCTCTGCAGCCTCCAGCACAAGGTGGCATGTCCTAAGCTGAAAGCCAAACAGAAAAGTGCATTGGTCCTGCCCTGGCCAGCCAAGTGGACTCATGGGTGCCCCTGCCCCCTCTCACCAACTGGGGAGAGCCGTGGGGTGGTGGGGCCCCCAGGCGTGTCCCCAGCCCCCTAGCTGGAGGCTGGGTAGCTCCTCCACCAGCAGCACCCACTGGCACAGACAGGCCAGCACTTACAGCTGGAGGATCCTGTGGTTCACGTGCTTCAGCAGCTTGGGGAGCAGCAAAGTGCTATGGGTCTGCTGGAACAGTGAGGGCAGGGGTGAGCAGCCCAGCTCCCTGCCCCACGGGGCACCAGGCAGACCCTGGCCCCATGCCTGCCTTGGCACACAGAAGGCCCTTAACTCTGTGCAGAAGACCTTTTGGCTCTGTGCTGCCCCATGGGCAGGGCTCAGCTCTCATGAATCCAGCCTGGAAAGAGGCAGAGGAGGCACCAGCTCAGGCTCTGGCCAAGACCCAGCTTCTCCCAGCAAGCATCCCTCCGGCACGAGCCCGGGGCGCCTTGGGCTCCCCCGGGATGTGCTCCCCTGGACAGGGATGCTCTATTTCAGCAGTCCTGGGACAAGCAGCCTAGAAGGTCTTCTCCCACACCATGGCCTTGCAGGGGTGGGTGGAGAGAGCGAGCCAAGCTCCCGGCAACCCGAGCCTCCCCAGAGCCGGGTCCCCACCCCACCCCAGTCCTGCAGCTCCAGCTCCATCCTGCCCTGGCAGTGTTGGGTGGTGCCCACCTCTGTGGAGCAGGGCCGTGCCTCCGGCAGGACGAGCATCCTCTTCCTCTGGGGCTCCGCATGATGCCACCAAGATGGCAGCAGCGAGACGAGGACCGAAGCGCTGGGGTCAGGCGAGAAGGGCTGGGTTGTGTGTCTGTGGCGCCGGGAGCAGAGAGCAGGGCTGGGTCGCGCTGGTCCCTGCCGGGCAGTGGCATTTGCAGCTGGAACACGGGCTGTGGCAGCGGGATCTGCGGTGCCGGCGGTGCTGTCAGGGACGGCGGGGGCAGCTTAATACACGCCTACCGCCCAAAATGAATAATCCCAGCAAATTATACTCCCCAGGCCGTTCTCCCAGCCACCCCGCCATGCCTGGTGGCCACCCACGCCCCTCCGAAAGGGTTTGGTGGAGTTAATGGACATCCATGTAAAGCTTCAATCGCCCAGTTGGAATTAAGGCGCAAAGGAGGCCAGCCGTTGGGACCTCACCAGAACTATTTATTTAACGGCAATTTGAGCACTCGCGAAGGAAGGAGAAAGCATAGTCACCCGCCGAGGATCCAGCGGCGCCTCGCTGTTCCTCCTCCTCCCCAGCGCACCACGGGTGGCGGCAGCTCCAGGCTCCCCTCAGCCTCGGTGTCCGGCTCTTATGCTCTCGGTGTCCCCTCATTTGCATGCGAACGGGGGGAGGTGGGTCTAGAGACTGGTTATTTGCATAACATGGGGCGTAATTGTTGCGGGGGGGAAGGGTGTCTCTCTCTCGTTTGCATGCGAGGCGTAGGGGGGCGGTTCCAGGCTGTGGTGGGCTGGGCACGTGCGCGGTGAGGGCCGGTGGCTCGCGCCGGAGTCATTCGACGCCCGCCTGGGAGTGTCCCTCAGAGAGCCCTGCGGCTGCGCGGCCGCCGCCGGAGCCAAACGCCACAGCAACAGCGGGGAGCGCGGCCCGACCCCGACCCCCCAGCAACAGCGGGGAGGTCAGCACAGCCCCGACCCCCCAGCAACAGCGGGGAGGTCGGGCCACACCGCAGCAGCAGCCCCGCCTCCGCGGCACCCCAACCTGCCCCCCGCACACCCCAACCCCCCCCAGCCCCGCACATCCCTGGCAGACAGTTCCCGGGAAAACGGGCCCAAGTGGAGTTTGGGGCAAAGTTCCCATTTTAGAGCCCCACAGCCTATAACAATAAAAAACCATGGAAAGAGAGTGTCTCTGCGCTTAAGGTTTCTTTCAGATACTGTGTTTTGTAGCGCGGGACGTGTTGCGGGGCTTCACGGGCCCGGTCAGCAGAGAGTGCAGACTGTGTTACTTGAGCGTTATGTGAGTATTACTTGAGCATAAAAGTTGGTTTCCCAAGGAAGTAAAATTACCAGCAGGCATTCCGTGAGTGCTGACTGCAGATGGCTGACGTGGATGTTTGCTGATTTCTCTAAAAGTCAGCAAACGGCAACTGGTGTTAGACAAGAAATAATCACTCTGCAAAATGGATGATAACACACTCCCACGGTTTTTCTCCTGGTATTCTACTGAAGTTTCTCTAAACATTCGTATGCTACCCAAGGATTCATAAGAAAGCAGATTTATACTTTAACAATTACATGATTGAGCCAATAGAACAGTAAGTTTTTCAAATTAGCTTAAGTGTCGCTCATATTAGACTATAATCTAAAGTATCTTTCCGTGTTGTTTGTGAGCAGTCAAACACATCTCTACTGGATGTCAACAAACTCCAGGGCACCAACACTTGATAAAAGATAATACTGTAACATGGGCACAGTGTCCTGTCAGTGATGAAATAAACTTACCCTGAGCTTATACTGCTGCCAAAGAAAGTAAGAAGTATAGCTTTTTTAATATAACGTAGTGTAATATCATGCATAAACTTACAGACTCTTTAATATGTAGGTTCAGTTGAAACTTGGAAACCATGGAAGAAGTGCTGATGGAGAAAATCAGTCAATCAGCTTACTAGATGAGGCTCTTTTTCATCACAGGAAAAACAAATCTGCTTTATTTACTTACTGGTAAGTTTGATAATGTTTTGCTTGGTTCCTTATTATTATGGTTTACATTACACTTGCCTCCTGGGAGGCTTTTGTTAGAACAACATCCCCAATGTAAATAACATCTTGCTATAGTAAAGCCAGGAGAACAGATGATGTATTACTGCTTAAATCAATATAGTATATATAGGTTTTGTTTTTCAAAAACTCGACTGCTCAGATCTGTTGAACCAAATAACTTTCGTAGACTCCCGCCTCCCTCTTTTTCTCAGGCAGAAAGAAGGCAAAGCACAATAAAAAGGACAGCCCATGTCCCTTGCCCAAGCATATTTTTTTACTTTTGGGAATTTCTCCTCTCTACTTAGTACCTATGGACTACCCGTGTTTTCTCTCTTGTTAGGCTTTGCTGTCAAAGGTGCTGTACCTGCGCTGCAAAAAGTAGAGCGTACAGCCATCATGGGTTCCTCCCCACAAAGAATATCAGGTCTCTGATATCAAGTATTATTAAATTGAGTAGCTGCCAGAGGGTGTATTTTAGAGAGCAAGTACAATGCTACAGCAAGTTTTCCTTGTGTTTGATTAAGTACTTTTTTCCTAAGCGAGATCTGTACCATTTTGTCTGTTTTTGAAGCTGCCTCTATCCTTTCTACTAAGAAGGGGTAAATATACCTTTTATTAGGTTGTTTTGATATCCAAGGGGAGAAATAAAATTTTAACTCACGGCAATTTGTATTACTTACAAATTCTAACATTGTTAATTAGAACCTGTCTAAAAGAGGGAAAAAATTCTGGCATACCCATACAGAATAGTAATGTAGTCACTTTCTCATTGATTTAAGCCCTCGGTTATGGTAATTACATATTGGACAAGTTTCCCAGGGAACATTACTCACACTGTTTTTAACCGGACCTAACCTGGGGAACACTTGTGCTTGTCAAGCTGGGTAGAATTCAACAAGACTCCAGAGATATCTCTAATTCTAGCCTCTCTAACACAGTGCTAGAAATCAGATATTATATTAAATATTATTTCTTGTAATGTTGCAAGGAGTCATTTTAAAGGTAAATGACACATAAAATGAAAAATGTAAGCCTTGCACATTTACTCAGCTGTTAGGAAGCATGGAATAATTAGGGATATAAGCAAAACAACACCTTGGTATAGTTTCTCTCTCGAGCTTCCTAAAGCCTCCCTGAGAGACTCTACCTATGTCCTTTATTTCAAGACCTCTCAGCTCTAACTCCACTGATCCACTCCAACTTTTGCTTTCTGCTTCTATAATGAAGTGACACACAGCAAACTAGGATATTGAGTCCCACTCCTCGTGACTGCAAAAACCAGAGAACAAGAAAAGAACTGTCCACAGGTTCTCATACCTCATATTTTTCTCTGGTTTTGTTGGGAATTTCGGTATTCCAGCATGCAATGTTGATAGAGGAGAGCGATCTGTTCAGCAGTACTGCCTGAAGCAGCCACATTATTCTACCAGTGTTCCACATTCATAGATTCAAGAAGGTTCTGCTTCTGTCTGCAGAATGCCATGGTTCATGCACCTGGAAATCTGTAGTTCTAAATGCTAGTAATAAAAAAAAAAGGAATGACATAAATTGCCATATGAATTCTCTAGTCATATGTGGTCGTAGTCTTCATTTTCTGTCTTGTAACAGAAGTGAGGAACAGCTCATTGAATGTAGCCTACAGGATAACTCTGTCTGACGGCTACCTTTGATTCTGAGGTATTAAGAAATGGCTGAAATAGTGAATGAACACTAACAGTCTAATGCTTCCTACCTTGACTGTGTATGGCCAACATTGAGAAGCAGAAATAGTTATACTGAAACTACTTAGTCCAAGAGAGAATGCCATACTGGAACTCAGCCGCCTTTGCAGGATAGATGGATTGCCTTGTTTTTTGAGATGAGGTGGTTTGGGTTTTATGGTTGGTAGGTTTTTTTAAATGTATTTCTGTTTCCTCTAGTCTCTTTTCACATTATTTTGGAACTTAGGGATTTCAGTTTACTTTAGCCCACATTTTGGTTAAAAATATTTTCATTTTAATTGGAAACTATCAGGTGGTACAGCTGCAGGAATCTGAACAATAGCAGCTCACCTCTGAGAGTCAGTGTCATTTATCATAATTCCAGAGCTTATTTTCTTTACTAAATAGAAACGGGCAGTTCACATCTCACAGCTATTGCTTTACCTCTCTGCTCACTCAGAAAGGCATCATTCTGTGATTTATACTGTGGACACTTTCTCAGTTTCCTTCACAACTGTTTGGCCTGAGGACTTGTTAAAAATGAGACCTTGGATGCCAAGTAGCCAATTGGCTCATCCATACACCCACGACTCATCTCGCCTTCCAAACTGTTGTCCACAATCCTTTAGATGGAGAACAGCTCCCATTGTGGGAGGTCCCATTCCACTGAGACGTTTCCTCACATAGCATTTTGCTGCTGCTAAATGTAAACAGCATGCACTTTTTAGAGGTACTGGAAACATGTCCATGTCTCCTTTAGGGCTCACTCTTACAAACTTTTTTCAACACATTACCTTTAGCATGACTCCACATTCATCCAAGATATACTGTCCCAGCTGGTGGAAAACCTTAGTAAAGACAACTGAAATTACTGCTTTAGTTTTGGGTAGCTAATTAAACGTTATTTTAAATCTAAAATGTAGTCTAGTCACCCTCCACTGATAACATAATCTGCTAGACCCATAGTGTTCATATGTTCTTCTATTTAGACATACGTTCTTCTCTCTATTTAGGAGATTGCTGTAAGAAGCAAAGTTAAATACTTTAAATAATAGTTATTTTGTTTATTAACTGTAATGGATGCCATGTGCAGTTATCGTGGGTGGAATATTGGACAAATAATATTGTTTAACACCACCTCTAACACTGCCTCACTACTATTTGCTTACTTTTACATGCATGGGCACATAATCTTGGATTCTTGTAGGCAATCATTTTAATGTTATTTAGGCTAGCGTTGTCTCTAAAATTATTTCTGGTACAAAGTAATATAACAGAGGAGGAGACGAAGTAATGGCAATTACCAGTGAATGACATGTGTTTTAGCATATCACCAAATACCTGCTACTTATCTCCAAAACAAGTCCAACTTGATAATACTTAAATTTTATTAGATCTTAGGCATTTCCATTAAAATAAATAACTAGGAAAAGTTCTGTTAAAGAAATTGCACTCTGTTGATTGAAAGCTTTGTATTCCTATGATGTAACCCCAAGCACATGACGACACTGACACAGTAGTAATTGGAATTAATACTGTTTTTTAAATCATTTTGCATAGCAATAGGAAATCTACTTACTACAATTTCAATAAAGTTCTGACACAGAAATCTGTCCATCATACTAAATCTCAAATGCTGTTTTTAGTCAAAAGAATTCAAGCCACACGTTTCAGCCATGAAAAGCTGAGGTACACAAAGTTATATGACTTGTACTGGCTCACACAGCAGAACAGTGCC
This sequence comes from Limosa lapponica baueri, assembly GCA_002844005.1. Classification (NCBI taxonomy): domain Eukaryota; kingdom Metazoa; phylum Chordata; class Aves; order Charadriiformes; family Scolopacidae; genus Limosa; species Limosa lapponica. Next base: position 3,639,322 of record KZ505637.1, read on the forward strand.
AGGAGCAATCAGAAGTATTTTGAGTCTTTGCCTGGTTTCCCTACAGAAGAATATTAATTTCTAGCAAATTATCACCTGAATTTCTACATAATTTAACCTCTGTAAGAGGCCTTCATTACCTCAAACATCCCTCTCTCTTTTCCGCACGCATAAATATTTAGTAGGAACCTGATTTTTTTATACTCTACAATTAATTCTTGAACGTCTCACACACTTGTGAACTCTAATTTGTCTCTGTGTGTGCATCTTAAAAAGAACTAAATTTGACCAGTCTGTTAGGTTTGCACCTTCAGTAAGTTTGCAAATGACACTAAGTTGTGCAGGAGTGTTGATCTGCTCGAGGGTAGGAAGGCTCTACAGAGGGAGCAGGACAGGCTGGATGGATGGGCCAAGCCAATGGTATGAGGTTCAACAAGGCCAAGTGCTGAGTCCTGCACTTGGGTCACAACAACCCTACGCAGCACTACAGGCTTGGGGAAGAGTGGCTGGAGAGCTAGCTGGTGGAAGAGGACCTGGGGGTGTTGGTCGACAGTTGTCTGAACATGAGCCAGCGGTGTGCCCAGGTGGCCAAGAAGGCCAACAGCATCTTGGCCTGTATCAGGAAGAGTGTGGTAAGTAGGACTAGGGAAGTGATTGTCCCCCTGTACTTGGCACTGGAAAGGCTGTACCTTGAATACTGCATCCAGTTTGGGCCCCTCACTACAGGAAGGACATTGAGGTTCTGGAGCGTGTCCAGAGAAGGGCAATGAAGCTGGTGAGGGGTCTGGAGCACTAGTCTGCTGAGGAGCGGCTGAGGGAGCTGGGGTTGTTTAGCCTGGAGGAAAGGAGTCTGAGGGGAGACCTTACCACTCTCCACAACTACCTAAAAGGAGGTTGTAGTGAGGTGGGGGTTGGTCTCTTCTCCCAAGTACTAAGTGATAAGAGAAGAGGAAATGGCCTCAAGTTGGACCAGGGGAGGTTTAGATTGGATATTAGGAAAAATTTCTTCACAGAAAGGGTTGTCAAGCATTGGAACAGGCTGCCCAGGGAAGTGGCTGAGTCACCATCTTTGGCGGTATTTAAAAGATGGGTAGACATGGTTCTTAGGGACATTGTTGTTTAGTGAACTTGGCAGTACTAGGTCAACGATTGGAGTCAGTGATCTCGAAGGTCTTTTCCAACTTAAATGATTCCATAATTCTTCCAAGATATACTTATCTTGATCTTTTTCAGGTACATATACAATAATACTAAATTATTGTATGCTCTTTCCCTTACTCCACTGTATCCTTCCTTCATAGACATTTGCTTTCACGCTGCCAATACATTTTATGTATCCCCCTCTCTCCTAATGGGTACATGTGCCCTGTAGAATTTCTGGTTACTTTTACTCCAGCAGTGGTTTCAGGCACAGAAATGTGTAAGTAGGGATTAAGTGTTCCCAAGATACTCAGAGGGAAAAATCTTCAATTTTTCTCTTTATCCCATGCGATATCGGTGGCTTCTGTTTGGTTCCTTTCTGTACATATAGGGAGTGCTTGTGGTTGTTTACCCCTTGTGCTGCCCCTTCCCGCACATACACACATTCCACAAATGCACCATCGCTTGGTGAAAGAATACAACAGAGATAATTGTGTGAACAGGAAAAATTCTAAATTTGACTGTTTTTATGGAAACACTATTCAATAAATGTTGTACTTGTAGTAAAAGTGCAGAGTGCTACCCAAATAATTATTTAAATAAGTTCTGAAAGAACATTACAGCTGGTTAAATAATAAATTCATATATTCATGAACAACATACTCATACAAAACTATTTTGATCGTATTTGCAGACCACTGAGACAAATTATGCCATTTGAATGTCCAGTTTGGAAGCTTGAATACCACATACAAAATAAAGTACTTTTGAATATTCGTAGTCCTCCATTTATTAATTCCTGATTAAATTAATCTTTAAAAGTGAGACTGCTTCATAGAGCAAAAAAATCATATTTCCTCTACCACTGGTTACCCACACACCTGCTGATATTTCAATAACAATTTGTGTGAACTTTTGTCATGTTTAATATTTGCAAAGTATTAATTTCCTAGCTCTAAATGAAAAGGCATCTATATGCCTATGCTATAATAAATATTGTGGTGCTTGGCCTGATGCTCTGAAAGATGAACAAGTTACTTCTAGGTAGTGCACACTCTCAAAAAGCAGCCTGACACTTTATTTGTTAGGAACCTAATTCTCTAAGTTTAACTTATTGTTCCTTTTATTTTTTAAAAATGTGCAAACAGTTGCAGTAGTTTTGTACACAAACCCACAGGTGTCATTTCTAGCTGTCAAAATTCCGGGGGCCTGTGGCGATGCTGAGTTGAACTGATGTCCTGTAGTGACATCTAGTGGGAGCTGGAAATCACAATACTCACTGGTTTAAGTAATTGTAGCCTTGTCTTCCAAAATGATGAAGCTGTGACACCAAAAATCGACATTTGGGATATTTTTCTTTAAAATAAAAAAGGTTTTATATGCTTTCTACCAAATCTATATCTTAAGCAGATGTGTGAGTGGATGAAGTTTATACTTGTTATCCTTGAGATCTTAGGTGTCATCACAGGAAGATAACTAAAAGGTTATTTAGGCCAGGTTTAATGGATAGATGGTCACTCACCCCTTATTTAAGATGTTTCTTTTCTGTATCACCTCCCCTGTTTTCTCCAGTTAATACTATCTCTAGAAATAATCCTTAGAAATAAAACATTGTTACTGTTCTATTTTGTCAATAAATAATTATTTTTCTAGGTTATTTACATAAATCTCTTTTACTTTATATAAACATTGTTTAGGTCTATCAATAAATTTAAAATCAAATTGCAATCTAAATTTCTTAAATTAGATTTAAGTCATTTTTATTTTTAACCAGCAGCCCAAACTAGTTTGGCTGCGTTTAATACTTTGTCCATAAACTATGACTCTGGCTTTGGGCCCCATACTTTGTTACACCCCCCCCAGCACAAGATGTAAAATGAAAACGCTTTTAAAATCCAACAAGGTAAACACAATTGCACCTCACACTAAGCAGATTATACATGTGGGAAAGAGCCTTTATTTTGCTCCATTTTCCTTCCACCCTCTCTCCACTCTTAACGAAATAAGCCGATTCCTTGGAGAACATCTCTTTTAAACACACAAGCTACTGTAATGCAGAGCAGGCTCAGAGGAACATGAACACATAAGCTTTTCCTTTGCTTAACAAAAGAAAGCCCGTTAGTGTCAGGCATCATCATGTCTGTAAAAACTATTGTAGCCGGTTACCTACAAAGCAATTTTCTAAAAATACATATCTCAGCCTCCTCTCTGATGTATTCCTGAGTTTTGTACTTGGTTCTCTGGAGATTTATTTGTTATTCAGCATACTTGTAAAACAGTGTCTGTTAAATATGAAGAAAATGCCATTTTGCTTCGGTAATAATGCGTTGCAAAATGAAAAGGTTTTAATTTTCATGAACAGTTCTGTAACAGATATTTTTCTGTGACAGACATTCTGTTGAGACTGAAGCAGAACTGGTTGAGCAGAGATTAATAACATACCTGAAAAGTAGTCTAGGTTTATATTAATCTTTTCCAGTGTCCACCATTTGGAAACCATGGGAATTTTCTTAAAACCCAAATTACTTTCATCACCAAAACTCGTGAAATGTGATTCCAATTCACAGAATAGTTATGAATTGTGGAGTCTTAAGCAGAGTCAGAAATCTTCCCATAATTTGACAATCAAATGACACAGAAACTTTAATTCCATTAGAGCACAGATACTTTTTAAATCACAAATGAGCAAGAAAATATATGGAAAACAGGAGAGAGAGGAGAGGAGCAATACAATCACTCAAGAAGAATTCTGGTTCTGCTTCTCTGTGGTGAGAACTTTCAATGCAATCTGAAAACATAGAAAATTTGCTCTCAGTAGTAATGGGTCACCAGTAATTTGGCTCTGAATATTGTCTGAGAAAAAGAACTTTACACCAAGTTATTGTTATTCATTATGATAGATTTCGGAGTATTGGAATCATGTAATAATGATTGGAATGAAGTTTTTTTGCTATTTGGAAAAAGTAAGTTAAATCAGGAAAGCCAGGAATAATGAACTCTAATTTGGAAGAGAATAGAAAACCAGATTAATTTAAGGGTCAAGTATGTATAGTAAATCTATATAATTAAGATAAAACCTCTAGAAAATACTTGTCAGTAATTTGAACACATTCTCTGATTCTTTCTTGCCATCAGGGACAATCTAGAAAGGTTATCTAAGAATGATGAAAATAATTTTGCTTGGGTTTGCATAGTCAGCTTATATATTTAAAGCATTTGTTTTTCTAATACATAGCATAAACTGATGCAGAATCAGAAAAATCTAAGAAATAGAAACGTACTCAGCACATTTCTTTGGCATAGGGTACATACAGGATTTTTCCTGAAGCACATTTCTTTTTGTCAAGTTCAGTTTAAAAATTCTCATTTGATGGCATTTCCATCATTTCCCTCAGGAAATCACTCCACTGGGTGGTGTATCATTTTGTCAGGGAGCTCTCCTTATGATCAACCTAAATATTTTCTCTCTTCCTTTGGCTGATGGGCTTTAGCTGACTTTCCATGGATTTTATCACTCAGCTGGCAGTATTGTGGCCTATGTACTATGGTTGATCAAGTTAATATATTTCTCTTGACTAAACGCCATGCAACTGTCAGCTCATGAGAAGGATCAGAGTCGGGAAAACCCTTTGTATCTTCTCCTTCCAGAAGTTAGAACTTTTGAGAGGGACAAACTTCTTAAATTTTATGTTTCTCGGTAGTAAGGTGCCATACTCTGTATCTGGAGAAAGAGCACCTGCCCCACCTGTGATACAGAAAACCGTCAGAAGGGTCTGGGATAAAACTGGGGAGAACACTGGTTTCCACATACTCAGTTCTGCTGCTGTGCCACAGCCTCTGGTGCCACAACCTCTCTCCCAAGTTTCTAGGCTGTGAATGTAATGTTTGGGAAGGGCTCCATCAGGCATATAGGGCCTCGAGCTATGATGAAGCTGCTTGTGTTTGTGTCCTTGCATCACTCATGGAGGCCACAGGCCGAAGGCGCGACTCTTGTCGTGCCAAATGTTAGCGTTGACAGAGATCAAAGTGAAGAAAGGACAGAGGAAACCTCCATTCTTCTGTGCAGGAATTCAGTGGTGCCCCAGAGAAGATGCTGAAGAGACAGGGTATACCTGGGTTACTACTGGGTGACAATGCTGTGTTCCTGCTCAAACTATTAGTCTGTTTCCAAAATTAGTGGGTTATTAGCTCTGGAGGCATATATATGCACACGTGAACTTTCTACGTAAATGCACAGCCTGTTTGAGGCATCCTGGAAAAAATTTGGCACAAACATAGATGAATTTACTGTGTATGTGCTGTAATCTGATCTATTCATGATATATTCGACTCACTGTGGAAACAGTATGGTCTTTATGCATATATGCACTGGCCATTCATTATATACCTGTAAATCCAGTAGATCACTATCTAAATGGGTAAAGAGAAAGGTTAAAAGCAGAAGTCTATTGCCAAAATTGGTATGAATGCCTGATTTTTTACCTTCTTTTGTATTTACTCTTCATGGACCCAATTGGTTTTGCATGCTTCTTCTCTTATCAAAGATTCATCTGCGCATATTAGTTCCGTGAAGTGACTGTTAACATGAGCTCTCTCACCTGGATGGATGACTGCATCTCCAGCTTTAAGATGCATCTTACTGAATCATGAAACATAATTTTACTAGTAGTTATTTATCTTGCTATGTCTCCCATAGCAAAGCGATACCTTCTATATTTAAAAGTCATATAAATGACCCAGGTGTTTTAAATATATTTTCAATAATATTTATTGGCTTTACTGCTAAGCATACCATCCCTTTTATAACGATTTGGAAAGATGCAATGGAATATTTGACAAAGTAAGTTTTATATAAAGAAGATGTTTTTACATAGCAAGGCTAAAGACTAGGTATATGAATTGACGATTAGCATTTCTGACTTCCACAGATTAAATAAAAATATAAATGTCTTTTAAGATCTAAGCAATCATTTAGAAGTCTTAATAAAGTGTGTCATGAGGCTCAAATTAGATTACGTATAATGGGAAGCTACAGTTATGATATTTTCTTTATATATCCAAAGAAGACATGAACAGAAGTGAAACAGCTGGAGAGGAAAATGAAATGTGTATTTTCTCTCAAGTGAAGAAATATATAAGAGGTTTCCATTTATCTGTCTGTCCATCTATCACACACCAATATTAGTGCCTCCAGAGATAAAGACGAAGCTTTTTTCCTGGGAGAAAGGAATATATTTTCATCCTCATAGATAGAGCTTCCTTAGAAAGATGTGAAAATATTAATCAGATTTAAATTTTCAAAAAGCATGCAAAGAACTTGGAATATAATATCCCATTTTCAGTAGCCTTAAGAACCATAAGAAACACAGTAATATTTTGGGTTTGGAGCATTTTGAGACTACAGTCAGAACTGAACAAGGTAGAAAAATAATCTTGCAAAGGGGCTTTTATTTCACATGTATACTTCGATCTATTAATTTTTCCAATCCAGCAAAACTGTTATAATAAACATCTGAATAATCCCATTATAATCAGTTAAACTATTCATGTGTTTAAAATTAAGCATATACCAATGAGTCATGCATCTTGACCTATAATCAAATGTATCTCCAAACATTTAAAAAATGCAGCATCCATAGAAGGGTATCCATTCTGATGCTCTTTTTCAGTTCACTTTCAATAGCATCTACGGCCATGGGCAATTCAGTATTCTTTTTGATTTAGGAGACAGGAAAATACACCAGTACTATATTAAGAAGCAATATTGTTGATGTTAATGTGTACTTTAAAACAACAATAAATTTGTAGCAATAACAATTTCACTGTTAAGAGCATCACAATAGTAAGTAATTTCCTGTGTGTGTGTCTATATGTGTGTCCCCTCTCTCATTTCTATTAGGATTCTCCTATGGCATTACAATTTTTTGGTTTGTCCTTTTCTGCACAGTTGCAGGGAGAGAGCCTTTCTTCTCAGTACCTAAGGAAAAAGAAATGGCATTCAAAGGTTTCACAAATCTTACATAATATTTTGTTAAAGTATCTGTGTGTTTTTCCTTTCAAAATAATATGGCAGGAACATCTTACTTAGTTGAATTATTTTTAAAAGTAAGTAAACAAAATAAATTACTTAAAAGATATAACATAAGTCAATCACAAAGTAGTATACAGTTAACAAATATATGAGGACTATACAGATAAATGGTACCAGATTGGTGCACAAGACCATTCTTGTCTGTCTCTAGTGTTGCACATAGTCATTGAGAGAACACATACCAACTTTGAGTAGACACATTATGGTGTCCTACTCTCTAAGAAATCAACCAGAAATAAGATGCAAATCTTAGCTGCCTTCACTGAGGGCAAACTCCAGAAGGTGTCTTCAAATACAAAGGCACAGAACCATCTCTGCTGTCAGTGTACTATGCCAGGAATTTGCCAGGAGTGAAAAGCAAAAAATTTAAGGCCTAAAGACTTCTTCGTATTAAGAAGGCCTGAAATATTTAGCATGCATGTTTTGTTTTTTAAAACTGTCCTTGCTTGTTCAGTTGATGAATATTAAGTTTCTTTTTCTGTATTATGTTACTTATAAGGCCATGGAGGTGACAGAATTGTGTTTTAAATACCAACAGTTGCTGCTGCAAATTCTAACCCAATCTGCACTTACACCTGCATGAAACTGAGTATGTAAGTAGTAACATTGATAACAGCTTTTTGTTTAAAATAAATTATTGCACTGAATAAGGAAGACACTATAGCATTCTCCCAATAGAACCAAAGTATCATCCCTTCTTTTAGGATCAGAGACTGTGAAGAATGCAACAAATAAAGATTTTTCTTTCAACTATTTGTTAGATATTTATGATAAATGCTAATGAAGTTCAATTAAATAGTAAGGGTCTTTAAAAAGTCTACTGCTACATTCCCTTACTCAGTTTGACAACTTCAACTAAAAATTTTTACATTATTGTCCTGGTACCTGTCCTAAATTCCTGTTCATCCCAACCAAAGCTTAGAGGACTAACCCACTCAACAAGGTGAATGAAGCTGTTCCCCTGAGGTTTGTGACATGGCATGCTGTCCCTAAGAGGGGAGAGATATACCTGTACCACATTTGGGAACACCCAAAGGTCAGACTTCCATACCTTCAACATCTTTGGAACAAATGCTGATGCTCATACCTCCCTACATGGGGTCTTCACTGCCTGTGCAAGAATTTACTGAATCCGTCATCCTCTAAGTGGCAGAGTCCCTCCTGTGCTGTCATGCCACCCAAGAAAAGAATGTGTAAGATTAGACAGTGAACCACAAAAGCTCTAGCTGACTGAAGGACCAGCAAGGTTGTCTGACTGTTCTCACATAGAAGATGGAATCTGGATCTTAGCAAACTTTCCTTCTCAGTAACGTTCATGCTTGGTATTGTCTTGGGCATGTCTGGACACACTGCTCTACTGGGAAATGCTTATAGAAATGAAAAATGCCCTATCTGAGAGCACTTTCTGGTTTTCCTGCTTGCTTAAACCTAGATGCCAAAGTAACATCCCATTAAATTAACACAGGTAGGAGAGCTACTCTTCAGACTCATCACCTCAACTCATCACCTTCATCATTCTGACACAGTAAAGACAGACGTCTTTCAAAAGCAATGGTCACCAATAATCTGTCGCAAAACGCCCTAGCAGGTACCATTGCCAGGTACACGGTTACAGAAGAACCTTTAAACACCCAATTAATATTTTTCTATCCAATTCTGCTCCCAAGGTCATGGATCTAAGATTCTATCTCATTCTATCAGAGACAGGATTCACCCAAGCTAGTCTCTGATTTCAAATACACAAACGGGTACCAGGCTTTTACTTTTTTCCTTCTTCTGGAAGAAGATGAAAACCCCTCCTTTTCCTAATGCACCTTTGATAGGCAGAAATACAGCTGAAAACTATCATATTTGCTAGTCTCAAGCTTGCCTGCAAACAGTTAGCTGTCAAGATCATGAATTATCTGTGACTTGCAGCTTGCCAGACTCAGCCTCTTTCAGCATTGAAAGGAAAATGGAAAAGGATAACCTGATCAGAAAAGCATTGACCCCTAAACCTGTAACTTAACACATTGAAATTGAAGGAATGAGCTGGCAGGAACAGGACTAAATGTGACACTTTGTAAGACACGTCCCAGATCTTGGTCATGACCAAATCAAATTAATAATATACCACAGCTGTGCACCACTTCTGTCATTTACCAAATAGTAAATCACTGGGGGAACAAAAATGATAAATCAGCATACATTCAGCTGACTCTCTTTAACCATCAAACTGATAGAGAGGACTTACACATGTTGGGCTGGTAACTTTGAACACACCAAGAACCTTCTTGTGGTCCTAATCTTCTAGAATGGGGAGGAGTAGGTTAGAGATCCTAGCACCTTATGGCTTTATAATATGTATTGAGGGTTCTGTCTGGTATGACATCACTTCCTACACAACCTGCTGGACACACAAACAGCCACCTATTACAGGGGCACGGTGGACTGTAATAAGGTTAACCACAGGTTCATGCGTTTCTTTTGCATTCTGGGTCCAAATTCCATGCATAGCAGACCTAGAGTTTTCTCTCAATATACCTTGATAAAGATTACATCTGCTTTCTAACTAAATACATCATATGAATTAAATAAAGGCCAATAAGCACTAAACAACTGATAAAGAAGACTGATAAACATTTTTTGAGGGAGAGCTGGTCCCTACGTGCCCTGCGTTCTGTTTGATTCTTACTCCTTTCCTGTCTTCTCTCACACAATTGATTCCTTTCCTTTTAACAATGTCCTGGGGATGCCAAACCAGAGCCAGGTTTAGGTATTTAAGATTTGCCTAGAACATCAGGTTGGCTCAAATAACGGGTTTCAGACTCTGCTGCTTTGGTAAAAGTAGCAAAACAGCCTATTAATCTCTGCCTCCTACCTGCACATTCAGATAATGTCAATATGGCTGTTCCTCAGCCCTTGAAGCTGAAGTAACCATCAAAACCAAACATCTCTTCTAGTCCTTTAATAGTAGAAAAAGAAATCACTGCTCTCTCTATCTCTCATCCTCTCTCATAGCCTCAGATGTATAGTTTTATCTTTAGCTTTAGGGAACTAAAATCATTTAACACCACTGAGAAGTCTTGAGCTGACTCTGAGTCACTTCTGCCAACCTCTGAATTCTGTTCAGCAAGTCCCCACTGACAGTAAGCCTATTTTTTTAGAAGCATTACAGACCCCAGAGTAGGAAGATGAAACTGCAATGATGATGTGATGCATTTAAAATAAACTTCTTTTGCTCCTCCAGTCTTTTTGCTTCTTTCTTAACTTGGGTTCAAACTGTTTCTTCCCAATTTTTCCTTTGATCTGAGAGGCAAGAGGAAATGCCTGGAACTTTGAATTGCTCATCAGCACTGCCACGAGTACCTGGGATGCGGGAAGGTTGCTGCTGGATTACAGCTGCTCCTACCCACAGTAAACAAACCAGGGAATATACAGAACTCAATCCTAGTCTCAAGGGACTAGTAGAAAACTCTACTCACATCCTTGGTTGGTGCCACATCATGCAATGCTGGGTGACCAGCAAGTGAGTTCCTGCATCCCCAGAGAAAGCCACATGCCAGCCCAGCAGCTTCTAGAAGGACTTAACTTGCTCTTTCAGCACGTCATCTGATCCAGTCCCAGACTCCCTCGTGGGGTCCTGCTCCGAGCCAGCTGCTGCGCTGAGTCAGCCGAGTACCCTTCCCATGTGGTTAGTTACATACCTTAATACCTGTCTTCTTGTTGATGTGATCGCTCCTACCAGATCTAAATCTGGACAGAATTCTGGCTCATAAATTTTACTGTTGCCTTCTTTGAGACAGAAAATGGCCTCTCAAAAGTTGTCAAGGAAGTAGAGCCAAGGTAATACATCTAAGACATTTTAACATTTATGTCTTTGTCTGGATCCAGCGAAATCCTGTAACTAACTACAAAAGGAGGTGAGAATTTTCCATCGGTCATAAAGCTTTCAGGAAAAGGAGAAGAGACAGTTCCATAGTTTTTCCATAAAACATAGCGGAAAAAATAGCTAGGAGAATAAAAAAGAAAAAATAAATGTTCCTCAGGTTTTCTTTACATCATATACAGAAAAGTCAAAACAAATAAAAGTGTGCAATTTTTTTTTCCTTTAACCTGTCACCTATAAACTACAATTTTATTTTTAATTCTCTTCAGTTTAAACAGCAGACCTATTTTTATGTAGTACTTCTGTTGGCAATTTTCCTCCAAGTGCTTTGAATGTGTTCATAATAAGAGTGTTAGTTTAGTGATTGCTGCACTAATGTGATGTAAGGAATGAAAAGAATGATTCATTTCTTATTCTAAAGCTTTAAATACAAATTAACACCGAAAAAAAAAGCCTCACTAATCTTCTTTTGGGGGGATTTAGATGTTACAGTATTACACAGACTACTTCAAAGCAATAAAAGAAATAACCTTAGAAAATTAAGCAAAATGAATTTTCAATTAGTTTCAGAAACCACGACAAATGCAGTTTGAAAGAAAAGAGTAAAATGCAACTTTGTTCAGTATAAATTGAAATTGCCTTTTGTGCTTAATATAGTTCACTTATAATTAGCTGAAGATTTTGTTCTGGTTTGAAACAAAGTTCCATCTTGAGATTACTATGTACTGTGTACACAGAACTTTTATCAAGAAAGGCTGGTGCTGCGGGGTTTGCTTTGACAGCCTTTATCATAGCTTTATAGAAATGAAAAGTGAAAGAACACAGCTGGTTTTAACAATGGGGCATGTTCAACATTAGACCAAAACACATTAGATATTGCAAAATATTGCACATTATATTTATAGCTCCATGCAAGTTTTTGAAATTCATGCTGATGCTGCTCTAATCCAGCTTCTTAGAACAATCTGTCCCCTAATGATGGAATTAGATTTCACTTTGAGAAACTGCTTTTTAAACCGGTGGCAGGAGGGTCTTATTCAGAGCATCGATAACAAAATAATGAATTAAGCACATTCTAAAAACACTTTGTGTTGCAATTTGAGGGTCTCAGATTCTGAAAGTACATTTGCAGGGCTCTGTTTGTCATTATGCCTTACAGGTTTTGAAAACGCCATTCTGAGAACTTCCTGGCATCCAGTCACTAGGTCCTTTGAATTATGCTTATACTAAAAACATTTAGGATGAGATTTCCCAAATGTATTTAAACAGCAGGTCCAACATTTAAGCACCACTGAAAGCTTCAGAAACCCTACTCATTGCTTCATTATCCTTGAATAATCTAAATTTCATAAATTCTGCTGAGCATACATAATGTCACTTAAATCTTGAGGTCCCCAATCAGTGTAACACCTAAACTTTTGCCAATAGATTAATGAGTCAGGCATTCTTCTTTTGTTGTGGACCTTTTTTTAGCTACTTAGAGCACACCATGCCAAAAACAGCAGAAAAGAGCATTATTTTTTTCTAGCAGGTTACTGGTTACAGGCTCTACCAAATGTATGAGAAATTGAGAATCTAATTTCAGTTCTTCCTGTTTAAGAGACAATTTCAACAAAGATCTACCTTCTACAGAACCATTCTTAATATAATAAAAAAAAGAGAGAATGGCTTATAGAAGAAAGCAGCTGCATGGCACTAAATGAGAAGCTTTGAAGTAGATCAGTTTATGAAGTGGTTTAAGCAACGGTCCATAAATCCCTAAAGTTGGTGAAAGACTCAAATTAAAAAGATTCTGATCTTTATTTTCTAAACCCCTCTGGTTTATCTATTTATAAGACTGTAAGGCTGAAATAAAAATGAATGACCACACCTTTGCCAGTGAGAAGGGTCATTTAGGTATGAATTTGTCCCCTAAGAACTCTTGGAAAATGGAAATGATGGAAATGATAGATCTAGAAGGTATTACAGCCTCAGGGAATAATACCATTTTCTTTCTGTCCTCTGTCCTTCCCTCCCTTCTACAGAACTTTCACAAAGCTATTAACTCCAGTGTTTTGGGACTGTCACTTTCCACTTGCCACTTTCCTAAGACTGATGGCAGTCTCAAAGGTTGGCATATTCTAATGGAAAAACTATTCTGAGGTACCTGGAGGAAATTAGAACTGATGGGGAAGGGATTCTGAGCTGGTAAGGCTGTTTACACATAAAATAACAGCAGAGGGAATTTTGCTACATCGTAGTGCATTATCTGTAGGTGCATAGCATGCAGTCCTGGAAGATCACAGATCAAGTTTGAGGGAAGAAGCCTAGCGGCACTTTATTTCATATGTTCTAGATGAAGTAATTGTATGAAACAGTAAAAAGGTTCAGTTAGAAATGACTCTCTTCTTGACGATCTGGTTCAGTTTGACCATATCTGCTGGTAATGACTCTTCATCATCATTAGTGGCAGGATGCAAGTGTGGCTAATGCCTGCAGAGCTAGGGAAGCCCTCCTTCTTCCACTGCACAGCAAGGGCCAATTCCTTCTGCTGCGCCTACAGAGGTCTCTTGAGAACAGTTCCCCGCCCGCCCCACGCCATGCACCGTGCCTGCTCTTGGCAAGGAGAACGCCAGCAGATCCAGGCCAAAAATACGCCCAACAGCTAAATGATGTGGATGATCACATGAGAGTGCCAGAACTCAAGCCCTGAATGGTTTAGTTAATTAGTATAGATTTAGCCATCACTTACGTAAGAGATTATAGATAGGGCTGCTCCTGATTTACTACAGAAGCGAAAGCATATTGATACCTAATGTGGAACAGGTTGCTCTTTATGATGTTTGGAGGAGATTGCAATCAGCTGCTGCAACATCAAACTCATTCCAGATTGAATCTTTTGATGTCTTTGTATGTGATCAAAAAAATTCAGTGATAATAATTTTCAGTGAAAAAATGAGATAAAACCCCTGTTTTCCAGTATTTTCGCTTATATTTGTAGTCAAGCTTTGAATCCATTATTGTCAGCTTGACAATAAACAACAGCTGAGATGGAAATAACAAGATTAATATTTATAAATGCTATAAAATATCTTTGCCTACCCAGTGGTATACTGAATGTAATTTCAATATCAGAAAGCAATCCTATGTCATTAAGAATAAAATGATGAATATTTTCCATATGTAAGAAATAGATTGCATTGTTGAGCTGTGGGATGCTATCTTCATGTGCTCTAGTTTGATTCTACTGTTGTTAGCAACTCAGGTGACCTGGCAGGCAGTCTGGTGATCCACTGTGGAAGTTCGGTCTCTTTGCAAGCATGAGTAGCAGAATTCTGCTGATATAATTGGCTTGACAAAGGATTTTTAATAATGAAGTATTATATAAATATTTTAACTATTTAGCATTAGCACTAGTACTTGTACTCAAGGAGTACAAATGCTGGGTGTAAAGTTATTTGATAGACTGTGAAAACATAAATAATGGGTATTTAAAGCACTCTGGCCTTCAAATCAGAAATTGCCGCTAATAAGATAGTCAGGATACACCTTTGGTTACATGAAATCATTAGCAAGGCTTTTTTTTTTTTAATTCCATGTTAGTGGAGTTACTGCACTAACAGTGGCATATGAAAGCTTGGACAAATTGTAAATCTTACATTTTCCATCACCATAATTACTAGATCAATTTTGTAAATGAAAAGTAAGAGTATGATTTTGGCGTTTGCTTAACTCAGCTGTGGGAAGTTGGGTGTCCACAATAAAAAATACAGAAAGCAAGAAGGCATGAAAGCTGGATATTCAGTGTAGCCAAGCTGCCCAGTTCATGTCTACTATCAGTCCCTTTTCTGTAATTTCTGTATGTTTCAGGAGCTGCTTGGTAAAAATGGTAATTTGCTTATTCCATGCACTGTGTTGAGTTTGTTTACTTGTAATATATGTTATTTCTACACAGAGTAATGTCTAGCTATGTGAATGATATGATATGCTTATGCATATCTTTAATTGCATTAGTTCATCATGTGTCATTAAAGTTCAGAAGAAAATGTGCTTTCACTTCTGTTGGTTTTCATTTTCTAAAGATCAGTTTTATCATGGCAGAGACATTATGCTAAACTGAGACTAATGATAAGATAATACTTCATTTAGGTGTAGTACTTCACAGTTATGGATGCAAGATCGGAGCCCTACGCATCTTCAGGACTGACTTGGCAGTAACAATGTTGTTGTTCTACATAAAAAGGAGCATCACTTACTAATTATGGGAACAAAATCATTAATTTTCCTTGGTTTTGTTTGGTTTTTTTTTTTTTTTGTCTTAACTTGCTGAACAAAACATATTGTGTAATAAATTAGGCTGATGATAAAATTCTAAATGAATGTATGTTGCAAATACATTACTATATAGCCATTTTATATCTTAGTCAATTGCATCCATATAAAGTTTGGTTATAGATAAAACATTACATTGGCTAGTCACATCCCGTAACTATTTTTTCTGCATTTATGATGACCAAAGCAAAGGATAAGGTGGAAATACAGTTAATGACTCTAATATCAGGAGCCTACTTAACAGAATACAAGAAACATTGATGAAACACACTGCTCAATATGGTCAGACGTATATCTGCTGAAGGCAAATGTGGCATTTTTATAATAATCTTGATTGGATTGGAATTTTACCCAAAATATTCTCTCTCTACTTTGGAGATAACAGTACATGTCTGAAATGTTTGGTGTCTGGATAATGACATTCTATCCTAATCAAGCAAAAATTTTTTTTGAAGTGTGACTGTGGTAGAACAGAGCAGAACAGTAACAGCAATTAGAAAGATTGACATGCGGAGAAATTGCAGCAACCTTTCTCATACATCAGGGAGCATTCCTACAAGTTTCCTATCACAGAAAATGAGAGGTGTATGTGTTCTTCTGGTTTCCTAACAACTGTGTCTACAAGAGTGGCTCGTGATTGGGAATGTGAAGACATGCCCACTAACAAAGGTTGCAAAACATTGCTTCAAGTCAATGTAGTTGTCAGATACATCATAATGTTGTCATTTAATGATACAAGAGCATATGAAGTTTGAAGCCCAAAACATCAAAGCATTATGAGTATACACAAAAGATCTGACATGCTACTGTATACATAATCTCTCAAGATAGCATTAATCTTTATGTAAAGTGTTTCATTATATAATTCATATGGAAAGAAATATGTGAAATATCAATTTCTTGCAAATATAAACGTTAAAGCATTGAGATAGTGCAAGTTTATGATCTAAAGATTTTTCTACAAATCAAAATTACACAAGAAACAAGAAATTTAAGAAGCTGACCTCTGAATAGTACTCCCTTATATTAAAATATTAGGTACAGTTACAACAATTTTACTGAAAAAACTATTGTTACATTTTGCTGAAGATTTTTGAAACATGAAATACTTATATGAATAGAAATCCACATATTGTTTGACACTTATGGGTATGTGGAATTTGCCACTATGAGATAACGCCATTTATCAGTTTGCTGAAAGAACTAAATTATCATTTAGATTACTGAATATTCAAGTGTATAAATGAAGTAAATAATGCATTACAAATGCATAACTGAATCCAATAAGCTTATTACGTTCTTGCTAATATTCAATCTGTCTTAGCCAAACTTGAGTAAATAAATAAATAAATGGACTTCGAAGTGGTCCTTATAAGCCAAGACAGGAGGCCTCCAGTTCATTAACACACACCCAAGCCATGCCCAGCTGGGGTCGGACACATAAGCTTGGTGATCCAGAGCAGTATTCTGCCTCCAGCGACAGCGATAGGAGATGACATTTACTGAAAGCAAGTGGCCACTTCCTGCAGTCCATTCCCTTCCTGCTCCTCAGCATCCACAGCTTTTTCAGGGGGTGCTAGAGGGTACATCCCTGCCTGTTTTCATTAGTATTTGTTTATGGACCTTTGTCTGTCCATTTACTTAATTCTTTTTTGGATTAGACTTTTGTACTTAGGAAAGATCCAAGTTATGCTCATTGAGCCACTTCAGGTTTACACTAAGTTGCTCATCTGATATTAATTTCTGCCAGTAGAAAGAACAAAGAGAAAAACAGTCTCCCAACATAGCCAAGTCAAGACCAATTATTGATTAACTTAGAAAATAAGTTATTAGACTGTACCCAAAACCAAATAGAAAACTGGTGCACTTAACCCATCAGCAAAGGTGTGTGTCACTACACTACTAGGCAAAAAGATGTATAGTGATCCAGAACTGTGAGAGAATGCTATACTGTTGCACTTGGCAGTCGCCAAAAGAAGTTGTAGGAACATCCAGACACTGAGGATTATATACAACCTTATACTAAATACTCACGGAAAAATACCTAAGTGCTGATGCACATAAATTAAAAAACAACAACAACAAAAACCCCAACTATTATCTTCTTCTTGAGTGAATTTACTGAATGTGGAATTCAGTTTGATGAAAAATATTAGTATAGATGACAAAGTATGATTCAAGGTAGGTCAAAAGAGCAAGAAGCTCAATTTATTACATATCTCACAGTTTCAGTTTTGAAAATTCTGCTGCTTAGTAAAACAAACTGATATAATCAATAAATACCTTCCAGTTAGCTGTAGGAAAGTGCTGATGAATGTAGAGTTTTTAGAATATGTTTTTATTTTCCCTGGGATACCTATCAGATATGACTTTTAGCAAGAGCATATGTGTGTGAATGAGACTAAGATCCTTTTCTGCTGTTAGAACAGACCTGCTCTCCATAATTTTTTATCAACTATTTTCAGGAAAGGAAAACTGTTGAATTAGGTCAAAATAGGAGAATTAATGTAGATTCTGCCACCAGCAGAATCACGTAGATGTAGAACTAGCTAATTTCCAATCTTGGGGGTGTTGGTATGCCTGTAATGCTAAAGGTTTTGAAGGTGGGAAGTTGTCATGTTTTTGTAAACATTGCTTAAGTTGATGTCTTTATTAATGTTAGATATTTATATTATCTATTTATATAATTATATGTGTTATTTTATTACAGTGTTTACTATATATTTGTATAAGATAATACTAAACCGAGACTTGTTATTTCACCATCAGAATACCAAACACAGTAAAAACTATAAGAACACCAAATGATAAGAAAACTTGTGATCCTAGTTCATAATTTTTTTCCATTTCTTTGCCTTCTGTAAGAGATTAATCTTACTCACAACAGCTTTATGCACTAAGAAGACAATGAACTACAGGCAACAAATTAGTAGTAACATACACTTCAAACGTACGTGTGGATATGATGTAGGACAAGGATGGATTCGGAAATTAACAGTCATTATGACTTTAGACAAAAATGATTGGGTGCTTGCATAGAATATTTCATCCCATTACTTGAAAAGTATTGCTTCATCATCTTTAAAATACTGTGAGCCATTCATTTTCAGAGAATGACTTAAGAAAAAAATTACTCTTTTAACCTTTGTGCTTATGTTTATTTTACTCCCTCTGAAAAGTAGTCTTACAGTTTTGCATTTTCTGTTCCTCTAATTTCTTTTAACTTCTGCAGCACAATCTCTACATAGACATAACCTCCCTGAAGTCCATATTAAATCAGTCAATTACTAATTACAGAATGAGTTTGATGGTATTTAAAATATACCAGTTCTCTTCTGTTTAATTCTCTGAAGCTCATTGGTAAAACACACATAATAGAAACATTTTGTAATTAATTGCATGACATATTTGTTCGTTTCTTCCTCTTCTGCCTTTGCAATCTAGTTTGCTGATAAAAATAACAGATTCCAAGTTTGCAAATTGTAATAGCTTGTTTGCCAATCATAAGAAAGACATTCTTACCAGTTCTAATGTATCACTATTTGTGAAAGCATCAGATTGATGGCCTTGAAATCTGACCTTTTCCACCACCAAAGGATGGGGGCGGTGAGAAGAGGGGGAATTTGAAATTCTCCACATTCTCTTACAAATGTTAAAGCACAGTGCATTGGCAAACAGTGCTTTCAAGGACAAGCTTACAGCCTTTGATTCTTGGCAATCCGTTGTTTGTAAGACCATTGAATTTTGCTTAAAGCCATGAAAAATGAAAGAGAGAACTCGAGCACTGTATTGCATAACAGAGTCTCGGTAGTACTGCCTATATGCGCCTGAAGGTTCAGGACCCGTGGAAAAGATAATGGAAAGAAACTGTACAGGTTATTTCAATCCTTGACTTTTCCATAAAAAATGTCTTTAATCTGTATCTCAAAAATTTCATAGTTTGTTATTGGTAAATTAGAGCTCATACAGAATTGGAAATTTTTTTTCTGTTAAATATCAGCAAGCCTTCCCTGCAAACAACAGCATGTCTGTCATTACCTGTCCTTGCTTCCATTGAAATTTGTTGTATTAAAGAATTAATTACCCTAGTTTGCCTTACTACAGTAGATTTTCAGACTAACACAGATTTACTGTAGCACAGAGTCCTACTGCAAAAAGAAGTAAGGCTGCCTTCCTACATATTCCTCCAGCCCTACCGAACAGGATCAATCACTGTATGGAAAGGCTGGGATGTACTAGTATTCTACAGGCCAGAAGTTGTATAGGCCATTTTTATTAGGTACTGTTAATAATAAGCCATTAGCCTAATGGAGAGATACTTAATCTTCAAAAGTTCTCAAACTTCTTAAAGTCAGTTGAGAAATTTTCTCATTCAGGTATTTTGTTGTCAGTTTTGTAGACAATTTTGTGTCTAATGTCATGAAGGTTATTTGGTATCGCTAATCCTGTCAGTAGCGTGGATGGTGTTAGAGTTTTAAAAAACCCAAAGCAGTAAGTAAAGATAGTGAGTGCCATGTCTGAATATTTTGGATTAAGGAGAGTTTGGTAAATTTTCCTTAATTTTCAGCCCAGTTTTTTGTGGTGGGTTTTTTTTTTTTCTTAATGGCCAGGTTCTTCTTCTAGTGTATGTATACTAAAGACAGGGTCTGGTTGGGGAGACTTTGGGGGAGGGAGTAATCGTCTGTATAATCCTTGTTATTATATCTAAAGTGATAGTTGAGGGCTAGGAGCTGAAACAATATTTTATGAAAGTATCATGTTGAAGTTTTTGCAGGTTTCAAAATATTTAAATATGTAAATTTCAATGAAGAGACTTCAGATTTTTTGATAGCCTAATGATTTTAAGCATCTCATTTCTAGTCAAACACTGACAAAAGATGTTCAGATTGCAGTGTGAGATGGTTTCTATGGTTACAGTTGTTTCCTAGCATTTTAGTGACATCTTTTGTGAGCATTGGCTGCTTCACTTATTTGTCACTAATGTATGTGTAGAACTATAGTTAATAGCCTTGGGCGGACAATTTTTTTTTTCTCTGAATGGTGGTATTGTTTTTTAGCAGCATTTTTCAATAAGGTGACAATGCACTAGAATACTAATGGTATGTATGGTATTTTAAGATGTCAAGTTTTCAATAAAATGGTAATGAAAATTTTGCATTTCATTTAATAGCTAAATATTCATGAATTTTTCACAGCATGATCAAGTGAGCAAAAAAATAAAGAAACTGTATAATGTGTAATACTAAACATCATAAATCTAACTTCTTTTCATAGAATCTATTCAAGACTTTTTAATAAGTAGCTCTATAGATTTAAAACAGCTGTAATAAAGGTATATAAAACTGAAAATTTAAATTAATTTAAAATATTTTGATATATCTTGTTTATATTGTAGTGTGAATGAAACTTACATTATGAATAATATCCTACATGTGTAGAAAAACTGTTATGACCAAAGACTGGGCACTTATGTGTGATAAATGAGTGTAAACATTAATATATTCAGATACAAAGACCTCTCAAGTCAGAGACTATTTTGTTAAAAATATTTGGATTTATTTGAATTTATTTAATCACAGTGTTATAGTGTGAATTATTATCAGCTAAGAAGAAATGGATGCAGCATTATAATCTGTAGAGCACAGTGCTATCAATTCCTCAGCATATTAAGAGTTCGGTTCTGATTCTATGTTAGACAGTGTGAGTTTGCTGTTGTCTTTAACAGAGGCAGAATTAGGTTATCAGGTGAGTTAATTCCCTATATATTACCACTGCCAGTAACCATATGTGCAGTGATTTATGACATTATTTCCCCCTTTAGTGTTACTTACAAAGCTCTTTTTTGCTGAAAGATAGCCACTCTATGCTGAGCAATTTTTGTCAGCCGAGTCAGTATTTTAAATGTAGATTTTTTAAATGCAAGTATAAAATACATTATTCAGCAACAACATAGTACAGGAATGCAGGGCTAGGGGTTGTTTCTCCTCTGCATATAAGGGAGCTTCCTATGGTTTGAATTCCAAATCATAAGAACCTGTACCATACCGTACCATCAACTCCATCACTGTTGCATGATTGCAAGGCATATGTTTCTTTACCTCTAATTTCTTGGGGTTTTTTACAGGTTGGTGTGTTATTTCAAGTTATTCATTCTACATATCTTTCCCTAGAAAAACAGTAGAAGTAAATGTACATACAGCATGGTATCTCCCAAAAATCATGCTTAGAATACAGACATGCTTTAGAGCAATGTAGTGTCCAGTCAGTTTGCTCCATTACCAACCTGTTAGTTGGGCTGAATTCAAGCCCTACAGCAAAATACATGAAGTAAATGGCTGGACCAACTTAGGCAAAATAAAAGCAGGGGACAGACAGATCAACTAGACGTGCATGGAGTAATGTGTGTGCTCTGTGCAGGGAAACACTAATGCCATGAAGAATTCAACCATCCCTGTACAGGGCATCCATTCTCCCTTCCATGACATAGTCAAGACAGCTAAAGGGCCACAAAAAGCCAAAAGCCTCTGGTTACTTGGTGATTGCTTCTGACCAAACTGTTTGCTCTAAGATACCCTCCAGACTCTCATTACATGCAGCTGAACTGAATTCTTTACACAGGTATGGGGTGTGACCACAATGAAAAAATCAGTATGTTAACATGATTTTATTTTGGTTTTAATATGCCTGAATAAAGACAAAATAGTAGAAAAATCAGACCTTTAATCTAATTTAGATCCTGGCTTCCTTCCTGACCTTTGGGAAATTGTTAAATTTTTCATCTTACAGGGGTTTTTTTTGCATATTTGTTTATTCTCTTTTTCCTGTCTCTTTTTAGGGAACTGTTATTTATTAAGATGGCTAATTGACTGAGACTTTGATTTGAGTGGTAGAATTATCCAAAGGTCTCTTGCTAATTTGCTCCTAATAGCACCTGTTTCAGGTTTAGCAGTAAAACAATTAGATCACATTCCTATCAAATATGTCTACTTGACTGACTCAGAAATTCTAAACAGAGGAATCAAATTCAGTACTTACAGAGAGGATTGCCTATATATAAGTCTTCTTCCTTATAATTTATGCATCAGTATGCCATCTTAAGCCACAGCAGTGGCATATGCCAATTTAAAAGGAGGACGAACGTATTAGTGTTTTTTATGTAAATCTCATCTGATAACTACACCTAATTTCTAACAAAAATGGAGTAAGAATGCCTCTTAGTGATTATACCTGCGAGAGAAGAAAGCTCACTTCCTACATGCTGTAGAAAGCCAGATCTTCATGAGTTATGCTCTGATACTGTAAGAATGCATGTCATTTTGATTTCTTGTTTTGCATACTAAACAGCATAGAATAAATACCCGAAACAAACTGTACTTCACAGGATTATTGGCTGAGTGATTTTAGATTTGACATATATTCCTCATTAATCTCTTCATTCAAAGATCCTCTTGTTTTATAATAAACTCTCTCCACAAGTTTTATCTTGGACTAGACTTATAATGCTCCATTATTGTTAAAACAGTTCAGTTCACTTTTAACTACTCAATAACTTGAATAATGAGAGGCATGGGAGGAAACTTAAAATCTAGGAGTAAATGTAACATAGCTGGGACTCAAGTGCTTTGTATTTGCATATAAGATCTGCATACTTTCATTGGTAGAAGCTTAACCATAATCTGTCAGCCATGTCACTAATGTTACTTTAAAAGAAAGAGGTTTGGCTTTTAAGAGTGCTTTAAGAAGTGTACAAACCTAAAAGGAAAAATCCACCTTCCAGCAGAGGCAGCACTGTTCTGGTTTGTTTTTTTATATATAATATAGCAAGTGCTGTAATGAGTTGTAAGTTTCTATCTGCAGTTCAAAGGATCTTAGAAAACAAGGGATAATGGTCCATGATTGTATTGAGCATACTGCACTGGGCACAAAAGTAATATCAGGTTTTTGCCTGAGAAATCCTTCAGCAAGAGGCACATTGTAAAAATGTCCCTGCAAGGATTTCTTCTATAGAAGGATATGTATATTAATGAAGCATATACTGACAATATATTGTTTGGGAACCTGAGAATAAATTTAAACAAGCGTGTAACCTTTTCATTTCTACCGTGCTGGAAGTTATTTTCGTCCTTTGCATCCAGACTGTACTGAGAGTGCTGCCATTCTTGGGATATCTGTTGCTGCAGTAGTTCATAGGGTGTCCAGGTTGCCACTCTTAACTTACAAAATGTTGAGTACAGGCAAGAGTGCAATGTTAAGTCCTGAAGTGATTTGTTTTTATTTTTTTTTTTGATGTCTCAAAGCACAGCCTGACCCTAAGATGATAGACAAGTTCTGTAGACATAGCCTACCACAGGCCACAATGTGACTCTTATCTTTTAAGGTGTTTTGCCTGGGAATACAGTGGAACTTTAAGTGTAATTACACTGAAAACAAGCGTCTGTTAAAATTGAAGAATGTTGCTTTCTCCTGCTCTTTGGAGAAACAGAAATCATTCTTGAGAATTTATGTTAAAGCTTCAGACAAATGAAGTTTTTGTCTCTGGGAAGATCAACCAGCTGCTCCAGTTCATTACACTTATTAGAGGAGCAGGTGGTATGTGGGGGTTCCTAAAGATCAAAGAATCCCCAAACTGCTGAAGCTGCACTTTTTAAGCGCTCTGATTGGAAACCAGGCCTTCTTTGTTGTCGTTTTGTGTGTTTTTGGAGGTGTCTCTAAGGTAGCACCACACCAGAGGCCATGACGGATGGGCTGCTGCTCCCTCTGGGACAGGCAGCCGAGCAGAGTCAGTCAGACGGCAGGCAGGGCCGGTGCCTCACAGGGCAGAGCCCAGCTCCTCAGCGCCAGAGTGGGGCCAAACCACAGAGGGCAGCTGGAGACCAGATCATGAGGTAAATGTGTGCTGACCACGCAGGCCCAAGGTCAAGCTGGGAAGCCGACCCACAGGTCAGGACCAGGGCTGGTGAGGGTGACTTGGGTGAGGCACAGCCCAGTGTCACCTGGGTAGGCCCTGGCCTCCAGCAGCCCTACAACCCAGCTCAGGCAAGGAATGGAAGCACAGGCCGGTGCTTAAATGGAGCCCACAGGCAGAGGGTGTGGGTGGAGGTGCCAGGTGAGTCCACTCAGGGCCATTAAGGCCTGTTACAGCGTGCTTAGGGCCCTGACAGAGGCTTCTCCTCTTGTCTGCACTGTGTGGGCGTTCAGAAGGGTGTTGTGTCACAAGCTGGTCCATAGGTACAGTAAGAATTCAGACTGCTGTCTTCAGGATAGCCTAAAAACAACCTTCAAATTACACATGATCTCAGTAGAACAAAGGAAATGTGGTGTGCTCAGGGTAAGATCAAACATTTGAATGGCCTATGTATATGAAACCCCACATCTTCCACATCACATAATGTCTTGCAACCCTAGCAATAGTATTACAGGAATACCAGTCACAGCAGTATTAGGCATGAACTCTGTGCTATACAAAATGTAAAGTAAAAAGTATATTTATGATGTCTTCCAAAATATTTTGTTTTCGTACTTTTATTCACAGTAACTGCACTTTGGTCATAGAATAATTTTTACAAATTGGTATTTCTTTACTGGTTTTTTTAGGAACAGTAGCACTCTATCTGAAGCAGTGTGCTTTCCTATTCAGCAATAATATCTTGCATTTTATAAATGTTTCATGACAATAACTATTGTACTACCAAAGCTGCTGGTAGACATCCTATGGAATTTTGTAAGATGCAAGTGATACCTGAGAGTATGGTCAGTGCTTAAAAAAGATAGGAGATTAGTCAAAAAGTCTTGGAATATATGGAAAATCATGAAATCTTTCTAGAAAGTTGCCTTTATCAAATGTGCTGCAAGTTCTCTTTCTGCCAAGGATTATTTTTACAAGGCAGCTCTCTACTAATGGAGAACCCCTCCATGATGCTGTGCCTGCTACTGACTGCTAAGGGGTTGTTTTTTTCCTATTCACTATTCATAGTAGATTTTGAGTTGTTTTTGTGCCCGTGAAACTGAAGACTAACAGTGTCTGGAGCCAAGCATAGTCTCTTTGTTGAGCAGAAATAAAGCCTACAGGAGAGGATGGATGTGCTCAGCGTCCCAGCAAGTGGCTTGAGATGAAGTGATATTGGCAGGATTCAGACTGAAATTATTACAAAACATGAATGCCACATGTGCAACTGCTGCCTGGCTGTTTCTGTGCTTCTCTCCTTTTGTTAAAAAGTGCTATCTTAAAAAAATAGTAATAACCTTGATCTTGTGCCATTGCTATCTGAAAATTGCAGGGTCTTATAGATCCCAGAATGAAGGATCAAGGGGGAGAATGATTGTTCTGCCAAACACGAAGCTTTTGTTATGACAGTATTGTGTATTGCTTCCACAGAATAAGCCTCCCATTTAGCTTAGCTTGTAAACTAGCCTTACCTAGAAGTTTGGTGACATGCTGTCTCTTTCCCAAAACAATCTGAGAAACTATTAACAATGGTTACTATCCAAGTCTGGCAGTTATTAGTAGTAGATTGGCATATTTTCAGTTTCATTCATTTGGGTTGTGCTAATACAAAGTTATATGGAATTTCCTTTAGGTTAGATAATCACACTAGGTTTTGTGGTATGAAAATGAAGAAAAGCAGTGTCTCAAGCCAGTTGCAGGCAGGCTCCCTCAATCCTGCCAATACTTCTCAGTCCTAGTTGTGCTATCCCTTTTAGTCAGTCCTGGGTTTGTCAACAAGAAATCATGCCAGCTGAGTAGTGGTTTTGTGATAAGAACAGTTGGAAATTAGTATGAGATCATTTTCACCTTAGAAAGAGTTTGAATCTAGTTTCAAAAGTGAAAAGCTGGTACTTACATCATTGTCTCTTGTTTCCCTTTTGTGAAATAATGTCAGGGTCTTCTACCGTAACCTTCATTATTCCCAGTATCATGTGGCACTCTATTTTTGTTAGCACAAGAATAAGATCATTATAAGCATGTTAATCTCAGAGTCATGAAAGCTAAATTAAATTCTTGACTTTGCCAGAAATGTTTTAGGAGCGATGCAGATGAGAGAAGATGAAAATACCTTGGTAGATATCCTATGGTCTGAAATTAGAAGCAAGGACGTTACTGAAGCCCGGTTGCATTTCTTGATCCAATTAATTGGATTCATTGTTGAACTGGCATCATTATTGAAGCCCAATTGCATTTCTCAATCCTGATACTCTTCAGGAGAAAGAACAGCTACTATTATTTCTTTGGTAATGTTACTCATTTTGGAATTACCGCCCATGCATCCTTGCAAAATCTCCATTGTGATCACACATTCAGGCATGACTCTCTAATAAACTCACTGTTCTAGGACAAGCCTGGTAATTGTTCTAGAAAATGCATTTTCCTGGCATTGCTCCAGAAAGCCAGGCATTTGGAACTTGGCCTTTCAGTCCAACCCATTTAACATCCTACTCTTTCTAATGTAGTAATATCCTTCAGCAGATCGGGACAATCATGAGCACTGAAGCTTTTCTGGTAATGAATTAGTTTCAGTTTCTCCACCATTTTGTGTTCTTAATCGTGCTTAGTCCTTTCCCTCTGAAGATGGCTTCTCTTCAGCACACCTTTTTTGAGTTATGCCTTCCTCATAGGTAACAGATGGAATCATTTTGGTAGCCAGATTCCCTTTAATACTTTCTTTCCATTTCTTGGCTTATGTAAAATATAGCCAGTCCCAGTCTTGAGTATAGTGACACGCAGGCACTGTACTCAGCTACTGTCTAGCAATGGTTAATAGAATCTGAAGAAGCTAAATTTCTGTAATTCTGTCCCTTTGTATATTGACTTAACCAATACAACAGTATATTGCCTTGATTCTGAATCACCACAATTCAGGATGAGTTGTAGTCTGTTAGTTTTCAAATACTACAGAATCCTTAAGTGAATACAAAATACTTGGGTTTTTTAGCCTCTCATTTGCAGGGAAAAATAAGAACAGGATTACTGACATTGCCACCAAAAATCTAGGCATTTTTCACCTCCATTCTTTTGAAGTAGTGAAAATATATTTTTGTAATTTTTAAATCCTGACCTTAGAGCAATGAATGTGATCATGCTGACATGTGAATAGGGTATTTACTAAATGAATTAATTTAGCTTTTATATAGTCTAAAGAACCAAGAATCACATTTTGTCTTTTTCTCTAAAAATTACTGGCGCTTTACAAGCACATATTGAAAATAAAAGTTAGAATACTGTTGGGTTTCCAGCTGCGTTTGATGATCATCCTAACTTTTCTTCATCTGTGGTGGGCTGACCCTGCCTGGATGCCAGGTGCCCACTAAAGCCACTCTATCACTCCCCTTCTGCAGCTGAACAGGGGAGAGAAAATATAGCGAAAGGCTCGTGGGTTGAGGGAAGGACAGGCAGAGATCACTCACCAGTTACAGTCACAGGCAAAACAGACTCAGCTTGGGGAAAATTAATTTAATTTATTACCAATCCAGTCAGAGTAGGGTAATGAGAAATATAAACTAAATCTTAAAACACCTTCATCTTACCCCTCACTTCTTCCTTCATCTTACCCCTCACTTCTTCATTCCTGGATTCTCTAGCTCCTTCCTGCCAGTGACACAGGGAGACAGGGGATGGCAGTTGCGGTCAGTTCATCACAGGTTGGCTCTGCTGCTCCTTCCGCCTCAGAGGAGAACTCCTTACACTCTTCCCCTGTTCCAGCGTGGGGTCCCTCCCCCAAGAGACAATTCTCCATGAACTTCTCCAGCATGAATTCTTCTGCAGGGTGCAGTCCTTCAGGAACAGACTGCTCCAACGTGGGTCCCCCATGGGGTCACAAATCCTGCCAGCAAACCTGCTCCAGTGTGGGCTCCTCTCTCCACTGGGCCACAGGTCCTGCCAGGAACCTGCACCACTGTGGGCTTCCCATGGGGTCACAGCCTCCTTCAGGCATCCACTCGCTCAGGTGTGGGGTCCTCCATGAGCTGCAGGTGGGTGTCTGCTCCACCGTTAACCGTCATGGGCTGCAGGGGGACAGCCTGCCTTACCATGATCTTCACCACAGGCTGCAGGAAAACCTCTGCTCCTGTGCCTGGAGCACCTCCTCCCCCTCCTTCTTCACTGACCTTGGGGTCTGCAGAGTTGCTGCTCTCACTCCTCTCTCATTATTGCTGTCACGTAGGGTCTTTTTTGCCTTCATAAGTATGTTATCATAGAGATGCTACCACCATCGCTGATGGGCTCAGCCTTGGCCAGTGGCGGGTCCATTTTGGAGTCAGCTGGTGTTGGCTTGTCAGATATAGGGGAAGCTTCTAGCAGCTGCTCACAGAAGCCACCCCTGTAGCCTCCCCTCTACCAAAACCTTGCCAAGCAAACCCAATACATCATCTTTAAAGACTTTAAAGACTTTAGAGCAAGTTTACAGAGATGTGTTGGAGGTTTATAGTTTTCTTCATGTGTTAGACCTACTTTGGATTAATCTTGTCTGTGTATTTCCAATATTGATATTTAGAGGAAAATTTTGTTCATGGCTTTTTATTGGAAATTTTTGGTAGTAAGAATCTTCTTTTCCTCTAATACATTAATTTCAGCTTGCTTTTTAATAATTTTACTATTTTAAAAATTATAATCTGAAACATACTGGACTGTGTTACTCCTTTGGACTCTAATGGTAACCACAGATCCAGTCTTTGAATTATTTCCACCTGATTCTAAGTTTTGATCATAGATATAAACTTATGGTTTCATCTAATTCAATTATATGTGCCATAATAGGATATTTTAAATTCTAATATATCAGTCTATCTAAGAGTAGTTCCTATTACTTTATAGTTCGTGCTAAATTTTATGTTCATGACTCTGCTTCATTCCCCTCAATTTTACCTCTGCTGATGATACAGAAATGACTCAGAGTCCGTCACAGTCTTAAATTGAAGCCAAAGATAATTTACATCATTGACAATACTAGCACAATGCGATTTTAAAATATTCTCTATTTTTTGTAAAGTCCTTGTGAAGAGATGCTGCAGAATATCAAGTGCTAAGGCAGACATTTTAATTGTATTTTATTACAGTTTCTCATTTAAATTACGTATACAATATGTAGCATTACTGGAACGCAGTTGTGATCTGAAAGGCCACTTTGGTGTTTCTCCTGAAGCACTGGAACAATGAAGATAGATGGTTTGGGGCCTGAAGAGGAAAATCACTGCATCTATTTAGCACACGAATGAATTTATAGTTGTAATTTTGAGTGAGGATGTCTTCTACAGGGACATTTGCAACAAATATGAAGGAAACAAGAAATACTAACTTTCATATCTGTAGCCTTTTTCAAAGTGTTTGTATTGAATAATTTTCAGGTTTTTGACAGGTCATTAGAAAAAATGAGTATAAAGGTAACATTATTTTAGATGGGTTTTATCCAGGGGGATAAGCTCATATAGTTCATTTTACAGAGGGGACAGTGAAGGGACAAAGGGCCTGTTTGATGTTGATAGGATGTTAAGTCATCTGTAGAATAAAGAATATAGACTTAAAAAAGACAGAATTCGAGCTATACAATTCTGTGCATTTCAGATAGTCTATAATTTCACTTCCAATGCCCTACACAGACATTTTACCAAAGGACAACTATTTATTATTGACATTATGTAGCCTAAAAGCTGCAGCAGCCATAGCTCATTTTTAATCATCATTTCTATTTTAGGTTTTCAGAAACTATTTTATTATTATATTTTATGTATCAGGGTAGGTTTCTAAAATTTTAACTTCTAAGAAAAGTAATTTTAAGTCCACAGAGAGCTGACCATTATCAGAGCAGTCTTTCGTTTTTTCTTTCTGCTCATTGAGCTGAGGAGGTGAACATACTTAAGATCCCTAAATACTACTTTTCATGGAAGAAGTTGCTAGCTGCCACATCAGGATTTGGATGCAAGGTTGCCAGAGAAGTTGTGGCATGTCCATGTTTACATATGTTAAAAAATTTGACTGGATATATAACTTAGACTTCAAAGTTGACCCTGTTTTGAGCAGATGATTCCAATAGATGACCTCCAGAGATCCCTTCCAACCTGGATTATTTTGTCCTTCTGAGTGTGCTTGATTACTATGGAAGGAGATATCTTCTGACAGAATAAAATTAAAATAACCTCAGATTTCTTGTTCAGATTTTCTAATTCCAAAAATTCTAGTTCTGCACTCAGAATTTGGGTGATACTTAATAACTGTATAATACATAATACTCAGTAGTAAATATAATCTTGTTAGTTTATGATTAATGTGTCAGCTCAGGATTACAGTGCACTTAATTTTCAGAAATGTTTTTTCCTATCTTCTGTCCTTGTTTAAGATTTTATAATCTTGTAACCCTATATGGGAAAGATAAAGTTCTTGCTGATTTCTGTCTTGTGTAATTGATTGTATAGTGACTTTATGATGAGGTCCTTTTCAGATATAAGCTTTGCTAAGAAGGTTTTATCCACTGAATCTTGAATACCTATGGATTCACAGAAAATATGCCCAATAGGAAAGCAAATACAGATAAACCAAATTCATGCTTAAATGTGTGAGTAAATATTCTCAGGTGCATATGCTCTGCTTATTCCATTTGTGTAGATGAAGAGTTGCCTTAATATTCCAGCAAGATGTCAGTTCTAGCTTTTCATAGTAGATGTAACGTAGATGATTAGTTATCATAAGGACAGCATTTTATCAGAGTGTAGGAGTAAAAATAGCTCTATTAAACTGGACCATTTATTTCTTTTTAGCTAACACTTCCCTATAGGAAACTTGCATTGCTGAATGCTATATTAAGGTGATTGAGTGACAGTTTGAATTTTAAAGAAAATTTTATAAACTGCACAAAGGATTTTTTTGTTTTGTTTTCTTTAAGAAGTGCTTATGGTTTTGTCCTAACAGCATTCAATTTCAAGAGAAGTTGTTACCGTTGTCCTCTCAAACTGCAAGCATGGATTCTATTTTTTTGAGGAATATGACTCATTTTCCAACAACCTCAGATTACAAATCCATATCTTCTGAGAAACTGGAGTCTATTTGTATACTGTACACAGTGGCCATGTATTGTTCTTCGGAACAGTTAGAAATCTAGAATTACTCCATGGTGGAGTCCAGTACAGTTCCCTCAAAATTTACTTTGAAATCTGTAAAACTTTTCTTATGAGGATGGAGGGTCTGTGACAGCTGATGCAGAGATAACTGCACATTTTTCTTGGCAGGGAAAGATCTGTCTTCTGCTGCTCCATAATAACCTCTTCGTAATTTGCAATATTTTGATTTTAACCTTCTTCTCTATCTTCATAGATTGAACTTTTTCAACAAAGTGCATGCTTTGAAAATATAGCTCACTTAATTGAGCAATCTTCAGTCTATGTTATTGAAAGAGTTTTTCAACTCAGATAGCGTCAGTGTTTTCTACCAATCAACTTTCAGAAAGGACAAAATTTGTTTTGTATTTGTTTCTTTTTAAACCAAAGCGACAAATTATAAAGCATGACAGGTCTCAGAACCTGATAGTCCCAGGAATGGGAACAGTGGCAAGAACTCTTCCACTGTGTTATAGTAAATAGTCTTGTGATTTAATTTAATTTTTGCCTGTCTATTTCAGTGCAGCATCTTTCAGGTGGGGTTGTGGTAGGAATGTCTTTAGGAAACAGCTAGACTCCTTTTTTTTTAGTGCTATTTGCTGAAATAGTTGAGTATATGAAAGCTACTGTAATTTTAATGTTTTTGTCCACTTAGTGGAAGTCTGTAAAAAGTCTGACATTTTCTGTAGTATATTATTATTCTTCATCATGTAGATTCAGTAAATTTGTTGTTACAGGACTGTTCCAGAATTCATTGATAATGCTGGTAGTGCTTCTTTCTCTGAAGAGAAAAAAGAGCATTTAATCATGTATTTAAAGAAACTTTCAATAAATAATTTCATGGTCTGTAAAAGTACCATGTTAAGGAAAAAAGGAATAAAGATCAACCAATTTGAAACTTTTTCCATGAAAGTTGGCATCTAGTTCTGGGAGCATTCAGTAATTCTAAGTGGTTAATACTAGAGAGTTGTGCTTAGAAAATCAGTGTGAGTTACCATTTTTTCATATTACAAAATAATTGTTTATCATATGTTTATGTTATGTTATGGCAGTTTATTCTTGCAATTTTGATTCCCCTCTGCCATCAGAAGGAGGAAATGCTTTTGCCAACTGGTGACCAGTTTACTTCATGGGATTTTTTTCATCAGTCATTTCCAGATAACACACAGTAAATATGTTATTTAAATATTGATATTTGATTAAAGTATTTTTACATATGCTTTTTATTTTTTGACTCATCCATATGATAATTTTTCTGTTCTCCACAGTGATGCCATGCAATCGATGGCACGATTTTTCAGCAACATCATTGTGATAAGTAAAAGATGGTTGAAGTCACCCATTCCAGGACAGTCAGTAAGAAGAAACAAGGTAAACTCTATTACCTCCACTTACTCTCTACTATCAGGATGTTTCTTATTCAAAGGCTGACCTAATGTGTTATACCTCACAGTCATTCAAATACATTTCATAATACCTAAATCTGTAAATTGTTAACAGACTATAACACTACTAGTTTTATTCTGAATACTTTGTGATTCTTCACTGATTTCTTCTTCCACTATCATTAGCTATTTTTCTATTCATTCTTTAAACACAAAGTATTTCACAGAAGACTTTATTGATGTCATTTTACCCATGTTTACACAGCATTGTTCTCGGAGAAATGAAAATTACATAAGGATCTAAGTGTTAACAGCTGCTTAGGCAGTTATGTTACTGTTTCCTAACTTGAACTGCAGTAATTCCTGCAGATCCAGCAGTAAGGTCTGGTTACAAAACAGGGTACTAATACTGTAGGAGCAAGATCCTGACATAACTATTTCAGTTCAGTATCTATGCTTTTTCTTTTTGCATTAAGTTAAAAAATCATTGAGATAAAACTGTTTATTATAGTTTTTGCTTTTGCATTTCCCACCAAAAAGTGAAGGCCACTTATTTAAAACACTGTATAATAAATATGTTTAAAAAGTAAACAAATATTGTAGCCCAAAATGGACAGTTTTGCAAAGTCTGAAATATATGTAAATAAGCAACTTGACTGATTCAAAGACGAAATAGGTTCAGGAAATGCTTGGGGACTTCAGAAATTAGTTAAACTATAGAAAATGTCCTTGGAAGTAAAGATCTTCAGGTAAAGGTGATTATGTATGTAAGACTATGCTGGTGACTAGAACCAACTAAGAAACAGCACATTTTCAGCCCAGCAGGCTTTCTAGAAAGTGATATTGCTATTATGGACTGGCAGAAATGCATTAAATACTTTTCTCAAAGTTCAGGTAGCATAGATATTGCACTTTTGAGTTTTTTTTCCCATAAAGAGCTGTCTGGAAGAAAGGATAGTGTTTCAAGGATACTCTGTCTTGCACTGTGAAAATAGTAATGAAATTACTTCCCTTATTGTGTCATTATAACAGTTAACTGATGAGCATTATAGCAGCCTAAAGGCTCCCATGTTCACATCAAAATGTTCTTTGTATTTTTGTTTGAGAAAATTGTTCAGTGTTTATGTATTGATGGTCATAAACTGTACATTTTTAATTGATACATTTGAAAGATTTTTAGAAATGAGGACTTAAAATTGGATTTTTCAGGTATTTAAGTTTGAAGCATTTTTGCATTATATTTTGCCTATTTAGCTGATAATATAAAAACCTGAAAGATGGTACTTACTATTTCATACTTATTCTAGAAAAAATTTGAAATGCCACAATGTTCTGTAGTAGGAAATACCTAGAAATGTAATAAGTAGGACAATAAATACTGGTAGGAACAATAAGACAATAGATACTGGTTCCCAACAGAGGAAGAAGCAGCAACAACGTGAATGGAAAAAGGACGAGGTAAGAGAATTCATGGCTTGTGAAAGAAGTGCACCAATCTCAGTGTGCTGTGACTGAGTAGGGGATGGATTACAGCTCTGTTAGTTCTTCTGTCTGTTCGTCTCATTCAATCTGCACCTAATAATGGTGCAGTACAATAAAGGGAAAGGAGGATTTCCAGAGGAAATCAGAATTTTCCGAAAATTTGGCCTATTATAATAAGTATCAACCTCCATTTGAAAAAAGACATTAAAGAAATGTAGCTTGGCTTTTTTGAGCCTAAAAACAAAGCTAAGCCAAAATATTAATAAATTTTAAAAGGACATTGTTTGTGATCTCGGCAGTTAATCTCCATTCTTTCTTCACTGCTAATTTGCATGTCTCAAGTCAAATTGGCTGTGTAAATTAGTGGTATAAGGAAGACTAAACTAATGTCTCAGGAGTTGCCGTTGACAAATCAGTCTTTCCTAAGGCTCATTTGATACTTACGTGGCCGTATACTGGCTTTGGCATCAGTTATTGAAAAGGGCTGCTGACCTTTTTCAAATGCCTGTGAAAGCAATGCAGTCAAGTGACAAAGTACGCAAAAACTAATACTTTGAAAATTCTAATTTAATGTCCAGAAATGTATGCGAAGACACTATAGCAAATCTTAATTCTTTCTAGTGGCATACTAAGAAAGATTGGAAACTCCTTATGTGCGTTGATTCAGTTTGGAATGTCAAATACTGTATTGCCATAATAATAGTTATTTGGACCAAGGTGTTTGCTGTCAGGGTCCCTAAATGGTATTTGGAAGTACATCTTTGTAACAACTTTACAAATCTGTGAGATTTGTAAACTCCTAAACTTAGTTTAGATTGAAGATAAAGACAAACTGTGCTATATAAAAGTGGCCAGCATAAAATGAGAAAGACAGTATTTAAGGGTAACAGAGTGAGAAATTAATGAGAAGCTTAAGTCTGTTGCTGTGTGGATTCCTTGAGCAGCAATTTTATATGGACATACTTAGCATTCTTTGTTTATTTTCTGAATTCTTTTTTTTCTAATGACTGTTTAAATAATAATTGTATAACTGCTTATCAAAACTATATAAATATTTGTAACAGCCTGATTTATATTGAGAAATTTGAGAATAGCCTAGCCAGTATCATAAAAATTTGAAGCGTGATTCTCTCCTTTATATCCTTTTACTGTTTGCCTGAGCAATCAGTAATTTTTCTTAATCATGATGCAGTCGTGTTCTCTTTGGTACTGATACTTTGAAATACTAAGAAATCTGCATGTTTCTATTCCAGTTATCATGAATTCTACCATAGAAAAAATGGGGAAGACACAATAATTTTAAAAAAAAATTTTTTTTTTGGCCGCTACTTGAATGAACTTGGAAGTTTTAGCCTTGCATCAGCAAAATGTAGTACTAAAATGACTTAATTTGTAAGACTATATGTATTTGACATTGAAAATACGAGTGTCACATCTACATTAGATTCACTAGTCTACTAATTACATGATCCTATTTTATCTAAACTACAAACATCTCTCAATCCCTCTCTAATGAACAGAACAGTCTTTGGGATACTTTATACTGTTATTACAACAGTGTCAAGTTCTAGACTAAAGTTCTACAGTTTTCCCCTGCAGCTGAAGTCCCTTGATTTTAAAGATTTATAGTATTCAAAAGCAAGGGAACTCAAACATAAGCATAATAGGGTTTAATATAAAGCCTGAATTTTGCAAAATGTTGAACATATTTTTCTTTCTCTGACAGTTAAAATAGACAGTGGGACTAAAGGTTGTTGGACAGGACCCTGTTACAAATGTACAGTTCAGCTTTGCTATTTTTTAAGTGCCACGGGCCATATTACTTGCTATCTGCATCAGATAAATCTAAAATAGTCCTGCTTTGTGATATTGGCTGTGTTTCATATTTAATAGCACAGTAGATCTAGTTAATTTTAATCAAAAAACATCATTTATTAAAACAAATCAAATGTAACATAAAAATACATCACCTCAATAAATCTCAGTGGTATTCAGTATAATCTCACATATTCGGAATAATGAAATGCATATCTGTATATACCATGGTGGCTCTGTAGGCACCACATTTCCTTATAAATCAGATTACTGGTGTGATCAAAGAGTTTTTTTATTTGGTTTCTACAAATGAATTTATTTCGTAGACTTCCTCTTTACTCAAGAAGTGAGAAAACTTAGTGGAAATTCTAAGGCAGCTGAAACCTCTATCTTCAGAGCTTTTTTGTAATAATCAATCAGAAAGTATAGGAAATATTATTTTCTATCACCTTCCTTTGCAGCATGTGAATCATTCTCACAATGGATTCTAAATCCACAAAGCCTACTAACTATTTGGGGGGTTGGCCTGGGCTTTTACATACACTTTATTAAATCTGTATGCACAAATATCATATACTGAGCCTTGAAATTTTCAGAGTCTTATCATATAAATTCTTTTTTTAAATATTTAAAGAAGTGAGATTAGCTGAGGCTCTGTCCTCAAGCTGTTTTCACTAAACAGTTTCATACATGGCTTTTCTGGAATAGCAATGCAGAATCTAATAGCAATTGCCTCGTTTTAATATTAAGTCATAAGCAGTCAAAATGCTTTGAACTATTTCCATTAGAGGAGAGAAATTATTTGATAGAGCTTGTTCATTTACAAAGAATTTACAAAATCTTCTTTCTATGAACACAGCAGGAATCAGGTAACTGGAGACAATTTGTCTTCTCACATTCCTCAGCATTTTCCCAGGATTCCTCTCCTCAGGGACATTTCCACGCTTGCTTCGGAGGCATTTTACTTTTATGTCTCTATGGCATTTTGACTGTTTCTCTGACTTTATTTGTCTTTTCCTGAGTGATTTGTGTCTTGTGATTAGATACATCCACATCCACGTACTAGCACCAAAGAAACTTAAACCGTTTCTTGTTCAAAAAAGAAGTAGTAAAAGCTTGTTACATCTATCCTGAATAAAGAGTGACTGTCAGATTTATCGTAATAATTCTCTTCCCCAGATGAAGCCTTATGTGTTGTCTGGGGATGAACTCTAGACATAGTTATTTTAAAAACTGTTGAGACAATAAAATATATTTCACATAGAATTCCTAGGGAAAATTAAATGTGTACCCAAAGGTATTAAAGAAGTACAGTGCTTAAGTTGTTTTGTTTCTCCACTGATGAGCTGTGTGAAGAATTTTAACCCATAGTCAAGGCCTATGTCAGTTTTTGAAGGAGTTTTATTCATGTTTCCTGGGCTGACAGGAAGGGTCTAACAGAAAAGGACCACCAATAATGCATTGTATTTGCCAACAAATGCCAGCACAGTCTGTTTAGAATGTCACAATAAGAAAGACAACGGAGAGTGGACATAACAACGTGTCTGCTATTTACAGGGATCATAACCTGTAATACACAGTTTCAACATTGAGGTAGACTGCAGTAAGCCTGAAGGATTTCTGATGCTTTAACAAAAACTTTGAATGATTCCAAGGGCTTGAGATCTCTAACTTTGAACAATTAATCATTGATGAGCAAGGAAAAGTTATTCTCTTTCCCTGAAATATTCATACAAATTCCTACATATTCTGTTACCATCTTTTGTCTAGAGCAGTGACGTTCACAGCTGTTAAGAAGATCTTATAACTGAGCAGATAACAGAGGGCAGAATAATGTATTTTTCATTCACTTTTTGTGTCTTAACTAAATTTCAGACAATCTAGTGAAGACCAGTGATTTACAAGAAGTTTTCTTCCTAAGCATATGAATCAGAGAGAAAGAAAACAAAGTTAATTAGCAGAAATAAAGATGAAGGAAATTCTTTGTATAATTTGTGGGTCACTATGCTGTACCAGCCATTTTGAAAACTATATCACATACCATGCAATTAACAATTTTCTCTGTCTAGCCACCAAGATAGGCAGACATGTAACAGGCCATTTTATTTAAACCAAATTTAACCAATTTATTATAACAGGTCTTTTTAGACTATAGTAATTGCAGAAAAGACTGATTGCAGAAAAAAATATGGAGAATATTGCAGATGACATTAAAATACAGATGCTGCATATGCTAGCATTTTTCCAGGTCTTTATTCATGTGGAATATTACATATCTCTCAGTATAGGGGACCCACAGATAGCCATAGAAGAGGATTGAGCAGGCTGTTAGGATTTTTCAGGTAACACATGGATAGACCATGGCAATTAATTTTGCCCAAATTTCGGGGCATTTCTGTCATTTTCAGATTGAAGGGCAGGTATATACTGGCTTGAAGTGCCATTATTTATCCACTTGCTGATCAAGAAAGAAGCAAGGGTACTGCACTTCTATCACAACAACCCCATGCAGATTTACAGGCTGGGGGAAGAGTGGCTTGAAAGCTGGCTGGTGGAAAAAGACCTGGGGGTGTTGGTCGACAGCCAGCTGAATATGAGCCAGCAGTGTGCCCAGGTGGCCAAGAAGGCCAACAGCATCCTGGCTTGTACCAGAAATAATGTGGCCAGCAGGATTAGGGAAGTGATTGTCCCCCTCTACTCGGCACTGGTGAGGCCCCATCTCGAATGCTGTGTCCAGTTTTGGACTCCTCACTACAAGAAAGACATTGAGGTGCTGGAGGATGTCCAAAGAAAGGCAACAAAGCTGGTGAAGGGACTAGAGAACAAGTCCTGTGAGAAGCAGCTGAGCAGTTGTTTAGCCTGGAGAAAAGCAGGCTGAGGGGAGACCTTACTACTCTCTACAACTACCTGAAAGAAAGGTGTAGAGAGGTGGGAGTTGGTCTCTTCTCCCAAGTACTAAGTGATAAGAGAAGAGGAAATGGCCTCAAGTTGGACCAGGGGAGGGTTAGATTGGATATTAGGAAAAATTTCTTCACCTAAAGGGTTGTCAAGCATTGGAACAGGCTGCCCAGGGAAGCGGTTGAGTCACCATGCCTGGAGGTATTTAAAAGATGTGTAGATGTGGCACTTAGGACAGGGTTTAGTGGTGGACTTGGCAGAGTTGGGTTTACAGTTGGAGTCAGTAATCTTATAGGTCTTTTCCAACCTAAACGATCCTATTAATCTATGATTCTATGAAATCACATTTTATTATTACAGTATATACAGACTCATTCCTTAACAGACTAGTTTTGTTGTGTTCGCAGCAGGTCATTCCTTCTTGCTCACTGAAATATTTGTAACTCTCCCTGTTCATTAGTACCATATCTGACAGTATTACGCTCATGAACTGAACCTTACTTCTTGTGCAGCTGAGAAATAAACATGCAGCACAGTTTCTGTTGGAGCAGGGCAGGGACCTGTTGTAGTCCAGAACAGTATCAGTCAGAAGTTTTTTCCTTCTGTACCCATTGAAGCCTTTCTCCCTCAGTTTGTGATCCACAAAATCTGCATAAACATGAATTTAGAGGTTTTACAGATCTGTAAAGAAAATTCAAGACTTTTCGATATATGGTATTTCTTATGTAATATATAGTACTCTTTCCTCTGGTTCCTTACAGGTTTAACTTCTTGCCTTGTTATCCTACTGTCAGTTACTGAAATGATAGACATGCCACCTTGTGAATTATATTTAGAAAACTCCTGCAGTCATTAAGTGTCCCATGATTTTTTTTACAAGAGCATCGATTTTGGATGAAGGTCAGCTGGAATTTTGCCTACCTCACACTTCTTTTTTACTTTAAATTATTCTTCATAATGTTCAGTCTTACATTATCATGTAGTTTACTCAGAGCTTCTTGAAACTGCTATATTTCACACTAGTATCTGTAATTTAACAGGTGAACTGATCCTTGTTATCTTTTTTATGAATACTACCTTTCCCAGCTTTTCAAAATTACAAGTTCCTTAGTTTCTAAATTAAAAGCTATGGGGTTCTTCTGCTAAAATATTATTATTATTCGTTTTTAAGTCTATTTTGAATTATGCTCTAGATAAATTAATCTGCATTCTGATCTTGTTTATATGAGTTCATATGCTCATGCCCTTTAGAAAGAGGACATTGTGCACACTTTCAAATGTGTGACGTGTGTGAGAAGGCACAGAAGCCAAGCAACAATGAGGTAAAATGAAGAGAATAGACTTCTTAGCATTGCAAGTACCATCTGTTCTGTAGAAACGCATCCTCTGTGTTGGCATTGCCACAGTGGTATGAC
Source organism: Limosa lapponica baueri (assembly GCA_002844005.1). Lineage (NCBI taxonomy): Eukaryota > Metazoa > Chordata > Aves > Charadriiformes > Scolopacidae > Limosa > Limosa lapponica. The sequence goes on from KZ505637.1 coordinate 3,679,786, forward strand.
ATGTGTTATTACTTTTAATCATACTTTGTGCTGAAGAAAAGTCTGGTTACATGACAGATTCAGAGGTTGCAGACTCCCTCAGAGTTAGTGCCTAGAAATCCAAGACTGCTTAGGGTATTCAATATTTTTGTTTCTGAAATATAATGACCTGTGTAAAATTATGCCACTGGGGACCAAGCTACTAGGGCACGTATTATTACATTTGTCTATGAGATGAAGAAAGCAGGCAGTATTTACATGAAAAAGATGACATTTTTCATGATATTCTGGAAGATTATATGCTGAAGAATTTGTCATCTTTTTCATAGGGTAAATTGTGGGGTATTACGGCTAATACTAGACAAAAAATGATGGAAGGTTTTCTGTCCTCACTGGGACTTTTTTGCCAGGTTTACTAATAATAACGATGCTTTGTTTATCAAAACAAGGAAACAGCTCAAAGCCGTTAGGTAAACCACTCCTTACTGAGACATCTGTTGTGATGTCCCTGCATATGTAAGAAGGAAAAACTTACAGACCTAAAGAACATTCTTTATGAAGCATAATAACTTTGTATAATACATAAAAACAGGTGTCTAATTCCTGTCTTATTGATAGCCACTGTCAGCTAATGTAGATGCAAGGTGTTGTCCTTGTGCATTAGAGACACAATCCATAACTAATATGGATTGTATTTTTTACAGTTACTGAAATATTAATAACCACGAGTCCTGGTATCACACATTCTAGTTCTGTTTGCAGTGACAACCAAATGATGTCATATTTCTCTCTTGATTAGACCTCACTTTTATGTCATTAGTGACAGTGACCTTTCTGGCATAGACATGCAGGGACGTGTAATTTCTGGCTATGTGTTGTCAGGAGGCTGTTACTAATATCTAGAGCCTGAGGTTTTCTGAAATAAGAGAAACAGCCTTTTGGTCTTGTGTTAGATTCAGACAGCATGGCACCTAACTCATGTTACGATGGCCAAAACTACAGAAGCTTGGCAATTCACATAGGAACTCAAGTACATTTTGGATGAAAACTGAATATCAGAGAACTATTTTATTTGATAAAACATTTAAATCAGTACTGTTTTGAATATATTCCCCAAATATATTTTCCACGGCTATTTTCCCACATAATATTTGTTTGGTAAAAGTCTGTGCAATATTTCAGTTTAAATGTTTATTTTTTTTACATTCTAATTTGGCTTGTCAAAAATCTCAGTAGATGCCTATGATGTATTCTTTAGAATTCTTCAGTGCCCTTTAGTATTCCAGACCATATAGGGTTGATCATAACATACAATTTTAGTTTTATAATATTGATTGCAAATAATTTAAAAAATTAGATTATGTCAGTTTTTGTAATCATTTTCACTTGTTACTAGAATAAGCTAATAAAACTGTGCTCAGAATATATGCTTTCATAGTCTTCATGTGTCACCTGGGAAAAGACATTTTCATTTAGGATTTTGTCTTGCACTTAAATCTGAAAAAAAATGGTTTTGTAATATATTTATGTATTCTGCTCTAGCTCAGCCTTCAAAGGAGTGGATATTAGAAATGCCGTAGTTTGCATGCATATTAGAGCAAATGTCAATGAACTTGTACCATTAAAAAAGCTACATAAAATGTGCAAATCAAAATGTGTTCATCACAACCACTTAATATAACTGCAGATACAGCATATGCCAAGACCCATTAAGCAAGTTTTTCTTTGAAAAAAAAACCCCATGATCTGCATTCTTTTAGTTCTGTTTTCATCATTCCCTTTGAAATCCCTTGAATTTTTACCCTGAAGAAAACAACAGTATAAGTGATAACACACTATTATCCATATGATTAGTCACATCATTCTAGTCTTTAGGAGATACAGGAGGGAAGTACTAAAATCTACTGATTGTTAAACACCAAATAGATTGATTTCTTTCACTTAGGGTTCTCAAAAAGTAACAACTGATACAGCAATATTAAATATCTATTAATAGATAAATAAATAAAACAACGTTTTCTATCACTGCATTTCCCAAACTATATTCAACAAATGCACTGAGTTGAGAGTTCTATACATCACAAAATGCTAACAAAGAGGTTGATATGTCACAATCTTGAGAAAAACGTGGGCCAAGTCCTCCATTGCAATACTAGCTTTAATTCTAGACTGAACACAAAAAGTAAAGTTCAACTTACGATAAGCCTTTCTAAACACAGAGATATTCAACTGGTTCAGGATCCTCTTGTGATTCTCAGGCTTTCATATAAGTTCTTATGACACTTAATAGCTACAACTGAAATGTGCTGGAAAATAAGTTAAATATTGCAAGCTATAGACATACGTGAGCACATCTGGACCTTTTTGACAGTAGTTGAATCACAGGACTTCAAGAAGTGATGTATCTTAGTTTTGAATAAATTGTCTTTGACCTATTTGTAGAGATTTATGCTTTCAGGGGCTACAGAAGCAGGTTCTAGACTTCCTTCTTACTTACGTTGATTTGAGTACTGCTTAACTCCAAAGTGTGAGGTTTGTTCTTTGGGTGGCAAAACAAATTATTTGCTAATGCTTACAGAGTTCCCTCACCAGTTTATTCTGCCATAAAAATCTACTGTTTAAGAGAAACACACAGTACATGAAACTCTGATGGACATTTACAGGAAAAAGATTCCTAGATTTTGATTCCTGCTTAAAGTGAACAGCTGCTCATCCTGGTATCAGAAGTTCCAGATACTGGCACTGGGAAGTAGGACCTCTCATTCCTCATGGTGGCTTAATATTATATCAGAAAGGAAGCACTCGGTTAAACAATCTGTACCTCTACACCTTCACTTGCTCCTGTAGTTGAGCAGTTTGCACAGAGTACAAATATTAGATGCGCAGCTTGACCTGCAACCTTCTCTGAAGTCAAACCACCACACACGTACTAGCAGTAGCTTTGATACTCTCCTCATAGGCTTTCCCAAAATGCATGTGTTACAATTAGTCAGTCCAGAGGCTGCACATCTCCCTGTGCTGTCTGTTTCCTCCAGCAGTGCTTGAAAATGTGCTATTATTGAAAGAGTTAAAAAAAATCCCCTTGGAAAAGCTAATTATTGCATGCAGATACTTCTTTGTGTGATCAAGGAGGGGACAATTTAATAGGCTCTGTAATACAACCAAGAACAAAATTGCTTTAAAGGAAGTCTCTTGTTGAGTGACAACTCTGTTGCCTGAGCCAATTAGGTCCCAATAAAGAGTGTTGAATTGGCTCCTGCTTTCTCATTAATTATGTTCTGTCACAGACATGGGGCTTGATTTAGCAATTTTGTATTACATTAAGATACTGAAAGGAATGGAACAAATGGCTCACTCTGATAATAGGCATTCTATACACGGTGTGACATTTACTATCCAGCTGTCCATAAGGCAGCCTAGCACTTCAGTTCAGGGGTTTATTTGTCATTGCTTCAAAGGGACACTCAGCTTTTCACAAAAAAGAAACAGAGAGGCTAATAGATAGGACAAAATGTACTGCTGATATGCTTTATTAGAGATAGGATGCTAGGGTTTTGCTAACAAGCTCATCCGTTGGGACTAAGCCGAGTTTGCTGTCAATCATCCTACACACAAAAGCACACTAGTTAACAAGGAGAAATGAATTACAGACACTTATTCCTGCCTGTGGGATCACAAATACACCAATCTGTGAAAGAGGCACAAACTCAGAAGACAAACTACATATTTGTCAATAACCTCCTAGAAAGAACCCTAGTAATTCTTTGAAGACCTTTGATTTAGCTTCCCTCTAAAATACATGTATAGGAAATGTTTTAGTTACCATGACATTTTTCCTTTGTTACTCGTACAATTTTTCATCACATTAAAAACACAAAACTGAGGAGGTCTGCAAATGTTGTGCTAGGTATATACACTGCTTTTTATACCAAGCCACAGGGGGCAGCTGCTGTTGTAATATTCATTAATAGCAACAGAAAATTAAAATCTTACAAACTTTAGGTTCAGGCTATCTTGCATCAATGTGTAGAGCATAATCTAAATCCCAGTTTATGTCTTATATAATAATTAAAGTAGCAGGATTTTTTTTTTTAGGTGGTGCTTATTTTTTTACCCTCCATTGCATATTTTCATGGGGAGTTTTAATCTATTGTTTGCATTGCAGTTGCAGGTTCAGATTCAATGTGTGTAAGTAAATTTTTATATATATTTAAATAAATATTATTAATATGTACATATATGTGCATGTGTGAATTTAGACATATCTATTTGACCTTGATTTCATCCTCTTGTCAAAGCACTGCCGTTTATAATGTAACATGTCCAGTGTAACTGACTTCGTCTGGAAATAAGAATCCTTAGGAAACCGGGAATTTATTTTGCAAAACATTCATTTCATTTGGAAAAAAAATTCCAAGAACAAACTCTAGATATGAAAGAGCAAAGAGGAAAAGAAAATAAACGTGTGCTATTGCAAAAAGAAAACTAAGATTCATTTTCCAGACAGAAATGTGTAGTCAGTAGAGGCCTTACTGATGTCTGTGTAATCCTTGCCATGAAAGTCTTATCTAAACTTAAGTGATGATTTCCACAGTTTTCCATATTTGGAGGATTTTCTGCAATATTTTTTTTCAGATGTATGGAATAGTATTTCTGAGACTTTACTATTAGCCAGGGACATTATCTATTTGGGAATACCTTATTTTACCCTATTTTGATATCGATATCCTGCAGATAAGTCCTTCGTTACCTCTTCTGATGCACGTGGATCACCATGGGAGATAGAAAGGGTGGGCTGGGGTCGGGTTGTTCATTCCAGAGCATTGGGTACAGTCCCAGACTGTACAGATCTGCAAGCACAGGGAAAAGCTAACACCACCTTCTCAGAACTGTCAGGGTTTGGTGCTCTTCCACCAAAATAAAAAAAGCTCCTTTAAGCTTCTTTCTTCCTTTGCACTTGCTAACGCTGCAGGCTGGGAGTGTGAAGGAGTTACCCTCTATGAAGCTGCCAGAAGTGAAACTAAGACGTGCTGTTGGTTCTTGAATAATTGAGGAAAGAGTACACAGAGTTCTCCCCGTGGCCCGCTCAGGCCTGGTTAGTGTATATGAGCTGGTTCATCGGCAATGCTGGCAGAGGAACACAGGGAGGCTTTTCCACCTGAAAAACCTGGATTACAGACTTGGGACCCCTCATGTTAGTTAACTGAAAAAAAAAAACCTTTTCCCAATCCTTAAGAGAAGTATTAATGTACTAAATATAGGAAGGAGTGTTTGTAGATAGGTAGGCAAGACAATATGCATTTCATGAATTAGGTAGAACGTTCTCAGATGAGTCAAGCTACAAGCTAATTAAGCCACTTTTCCAAAGTGTAACTTCCTTCCCAAATGTGAATCTCTGCATAGCACCCCCTGAAAAAACATCTTCCAAGGAACTCCCAATATTTTTTTACTTTTTCCTTCTCCTTTACAGCCCTTCAAAATAATCTGAAAAATTAATACAATAGTCACCTACCACAGTGTATAAATACAGGCTAAAGAAACAGACTCCTAACCAGTTAGTTGCCTAATGCTACTTCTGACCCATAAAGGGCAGCCTGAACTGGGTTATTGTTTTGTAGCATTGTTATCCTTCTGTTTTACTTGCCCAACCATTAATTAAGTACTCTGCTATTTCTGTGATGATTTTACAACCTTAGAAAGGAAAGCAAACATGCTACAAAACATACTTCAGTATTACTGTTATCAGCCTCTCCATCCTCGCCTCCCGTTGTGTAGGTGGTGAGAATGATCTGTCTCCATTATCTTGTCAGGTATCCTGCTTGCCTTAATTTCAAAATGGCTGCATCTCTTCCAGGTTATAGGTATTTTTAGTCAAAATTTCCATTAATTCCTTTTATTGCTATAATTGTCTCCAATTTCCTTTCCTAAATAAAAATGAAGCGTTAGAAATGTGTAACTTGGAAAAGGAACATAATTCAATAGCTTCAAAAGCAGCTGTATTTGAATAGCATTGGCCATGTAGAGCTAGAGAGCTTCTGTGCAAAATAACTTGACCCAGACAGTAAATTAGGTCATATTGAATTATTTTTTTAAACATTAACAAATAATGAAGAGTTCTTACCTTGGTTTCCTAGATCTTGAAAAAGTTTTCCCTCTTCAAATACAGATTCACTTTGATATAATAAAAGTCCTAGTTCTCCAGTCCAGTGAACACAGGATCTGAAAGGTTACAGGGATCACATTGAAATTAACCTTTTTCTGAAACAGACTTACAGCCCTAGATCTAGATAATACTAGTCTGCCACGGATCACAAATTAGGCTTGAGATTGCTTTTCCTTGCAATCAGAGGTAATGAGCCCCTGAAAAGCAGCTATAGTAGTAGTAGTGTCCCATCTATGCCCTCTCAGTGAAATATAATTGTGAGACAAACACCCTCTTTCAAGACGTGGTTGCAGATAAGAGTGATATAAGCCAATTATTAGAAATCATCACTGCCCAAGATTTCTCCACAACATACTGCTAAGGGATTTACTTATCTGGAAGAGGGCAAGTGGGCTATACTGTCTGATGATAAAATTACTACTTATAGTTCCTGCTTTAGGAGAACAGTTTCCATATGTTCTGTGCATAGTGAATGTAGAGGAGAGTCTTTCAGAGGATAGCAATGACCCAGCAATGTCCCCTTGTGGCCAAGAAGGCCAATGGTCTCCTGGGGTACATTAAAAAGAGCATGGCCAGCAGGTCAAGGGAGGTCATCTGTCCCCTCTACTCTGCCCTGGTGAGGGACACCTCTGGTGAGGGACACCTCTGGTGAGGGACACCCTGGTGAGGGACTACTCTGCCACATCTGGAGTACTGTGTCCGGTTCTGGGCTCCCCAATACAAAAAAGACAAGGAACTACTGGAAAGAGTCCAGTGGAGGGCTACAAAGATGATCCAGGGAACGGAGCACCTCTCTTATGAGGAAAGACTGACAGACCAGGGTCTGTTTAGCCTGGAGAAGACTGAGAGAGAATCTCATCGATGCTTACAAATATCTAAATAGCAGGTGTCAAGAGGATGGGGACAGACCCTTTTCAGTGGTGCCCAGCGACAGGACAAGGGGCAACGGGCACAAACTGGAACACAGGAAATACCATCTCAACGTGAGGAAAAACTTTACTTTGAGGGTGCCAGAGCACTGGAACAGGCTGCCCAGAGAGGCTGTGGGGTCTCCTTCTCTGGAGATATTCAAAACCCTCCTGGATGCGTTCCTGTCCAGCCTGCTCTGGGTGACCCTGCTTTGGCAGAGGGGTTGGACTAGATGATCTCCAAAGGTCCTTCCAACCCCTGCCATTCTGTGATTCCATGATAACTCAGAGGACTGTTCTCAAAGGGGCCATTCTCTCTCCATTGACTATGCAAGGAGATTGCTGGAGACTGGCTTCCTGATTTAGATGACTCCAGGTACAAAGTGTGGCCTTCTAGTCATCTTCCAGGGTAGATTTAATACTTGTGATGATTTTCCAGGATATATGACAGCATAGTTTGGGGGTTCTTTCATATAAGATCTTACATTGTATTCAAATGGCTCTTTAGAAAGTGCTGTCTTCCTTCCTTCCTTCCTTCCCCTTCCCTTGGGGAATGTACTTGCTTGGTATCATGAGATTCTTCAAAACAAATGCGCTTTTACCTGAGAAACTAGTTTGTCTAGTTTGTTTCATTTCAGTTGTTGATAATTTTATGGTAGTAGGTGCATTGATCTGTGGTCTTCATACAAATTATATGTTTTAAATTACTATGATAATAATTACAATGCCAAAGGAAGAAATATTGGTGTGGGAATGTGGTTTGTCCCTGCCCATGGCAGGGGGGTTGGAACTCGATGATCTTTAAGGTCCTTTCCAACTCTAGCCATTCTATGATTCTATGATTCTATGATTCTATATCAGGAAAGAAAAATCCTGTGCAACTCTCTAAGTTAATGCGTGATCATGCAGACCGAATTTGAAGGCCAGGTACTGCCAAGCTTAAAATATCCATTTCTGTCACTGACAAATGACATCTTCCTTCTTCACAATGAACCTCATTTCTTTCAGTATCGCACAAGGAAGAAATTCCTAATGATGATGAACATTAAACACTAATCTTTGAGTTTACATTAATATTCCCTCAATACTTTCCTCTCAGTTCAATTTACAGTTATGAGTCCTCCTCAGCAGCTGTTGGAAATTTCCTTTGCCTATTTGCTGTGTTGGTTGTAAGTAATTTCATAAGATCTTTTTAATAGATGCATTTCTTATTTTAATTGGAGGTAGATTCAGCATTTTTATTCTCATCAGTAATGTCCGTTTCTACTAATACCCAAGATTGCAAAATGTCATCTTAAAACATTATCTAAAAAAATATGTATCTCCAATTTTACTTTTATTGCAATCAACATGATGCTGTCTTTCATCCGGGAGATACTGAAAGGCACTCATAGAAAACAATTATCATGCATCTTGGGAAGGAATCTGAAGAATCAGAGTAAGATCTCAGTTAGAATTTTGTCTGTGAGGTTACCAAGACCATCTGCAGCACTGTCACTGAACACAAGGCACAAGACCAGGAAATCCAGATATTTGCAAGATGAAATACTTAGGAACTCTGATAAAAAACTAATTATTTTCTGTCTTCATAAGCCATATTCAGAAAAGATGACATGTTGGGAACAGTTTAATATCCACAGATGCCCAGTGACAGGTAATCTTCTGATCTAAAATAGCTTTCCAATTATACTACATTTTTTGACAAATGCTGGTTTTTTGCTGTACAGAAGTTCAGTCAAATGTTGTTCGATGTTCTTGATGCTTCTCTAGTCTAAAATCAGTTTAACTTTGGCTTCATCAGTAGCATATTGAGTATCATGGACGCATCAGTTAGTGTCCCCTTGAGATTTTTAAATATAATTTGTCCTTTTTCTTGGAAATAAATGTGATGTTCAGCTGGATTGCAGATGGTATCACTTTTGTACAATATAATGAACTTTCTTTTCAAAATCCAAAATGATTTTACATTTATAAAGTAACTATCTTTTCTTTCTTTTTCCCTTGTGCTGGTTTCTGTGCTGGTTCTTCTGTGACTCTTTCAGAACTCTGCTTAGATCAGGAAATTTTAGAAGATGGCTAAAGGCCCTTCATCCTTTTTTTCCAGAATCCTGGAAAACTTAATGTAACTATGATGTACAGATAGTCTATGAATCCCTGAAATCTCTCAGGCCCTACTGCTTTACTGTTGAGCTTAGGGATTCTAGAGGAAAGAAATATATTGCAATCTCCACTGACTTCAAGGAGGATATGGCCAAGCACTGTAAAATATGCTAATATATGAATGTAAAATTCTGAAATCAGTCAGGCCTGAGTTATGGACCATTGTCTGCTATTAATTCACATGCAATTCAATGATGATCAAATGGTTGCAGTTAACCTTATTTGGAAGATTCTAATGACTAATTAAAGTATCCATAAAAAGTAAGTTGATTTCCTGTTTAATTTTTTTTTAATTCAGTACCAACATTGAGTCTGGGAAAATGAAATGGCTCTGTCTTGCTCAGTTTTACTACTTCAGATTTTAAACTCAGAAAATTTATTTAAAGTGGAAGTAGTAAGAATAAGCTAGAATAAGTTATCTTTTCTTATACATCCAAGTAATTATAAAGTTGCTAAGACATGCAACTTAAATTTGGTGCAAACATTTAAGCAAACAGTGTTGGAATTTAATACATGAAAAATGAAAGGTGTGCCCCAATTGCAGCATAGCATTTCAGATCTGAAGTCCGTTTGACAGCATTCTTAGGTTGGCTTGGCTGTATTATACAATCTCAAGGAAAATATTAATGCACAGAAAATAGTAGCTAATTACAGTTTTTGTTTATGAACTGATTCAGTGAAACACGTTAGATTGTATATCTTCTCTACATTATGCTAATTAGCTAATAACACATCTTCCAAATGATTTTTAAATAGCTCTGTTTAGCTTCTGACTCATACAAGTTGCAAGCTGTTACTTTTTTTTGCATGAGCTACAGTGAGTGATTAAAAATTATGTGCATGACTCAAAAAGAAAAGATCAGGTTTTATATAATCATAAAAAATGCTTAGGCAGTCCAGTTGAAACAGAAGATGCGAAAGGGTTGCCACTATTACAGGAGTGAACAAAATTAGATTTAGATTCTTTCTGCTTAAGAATATGAAAACAGATCCCACAGTTTTAACTTGACACATACTCAAGAAAAATTAATACATGCTATAAAATACATATTATTATTTTATAGTTAGTATAATCTGTAAAAAGGCAGAAAATAAAGATAAATTTCTGTCACTCTGTTAAGCCAGAATTATCACTTGACATTTTCTGGTTTACTCCCCACCCATGAATCAACACAAGTTGCCCAAGAACTACCTGAATGTGTTCAGATTGTCAGTGTAAGACTACAAAAAAACCCTCATGAAACAGAGGTGAAAGCAAAACTTCTTGAAAAGAAAAAGTATGGCATGTCATAGAGCTTTAGCCACTTCACACACTTTGTTAGAAAATAGCCCAGTTGTTTAAATCACTTAAGGAGATATCAGAAGAAAACCAATGAAGAAATTTGTATATTAATATTTATTTAAAAGCATTCTTCTCACTATAGGTTATAAAATGAAAAGGGAAAGAAATCCCTGCTGATTCAGCTTTTTCTAAACACTGCTCAAGAATGTAAGATATAGTAGGAGCAGAGATCTAGAAGAACTCAAAGTACTCAAAGAACTAGAAATAATGCCAATATCTTATGCACTATAATTGGTGCTTTAAATAATCAGTAGTGGATTCTAATCATTAATACTTGTTTCCCTTTTAGTGTGGTAGTGTGCTTATAAACATACTTCTCAAAATCAACCTACACAGAAATGAGAATATTCTAACCTGTAATGAACATCACATTATATCCTCTTTTTGCGTTTTTTTTTTTTCTGAAGTATAGGTAAAGGAATCAAAAGTGCTTCCACAGTTAACAAGAAGGTTCACTTTCATTTTCTTCAGTCATCTAGAAGTGTTTTGAATCAATACTTTTTTGGGAATCCGGGATCATAAGTTTTTTCATGATTTACAGCATTTCAACTCCAATGTAATACCCACATCAGCAAAAAAAATCAATATTTCTTCCTCTAAATAAACCTACATTTATAGTTTTGTTGGTGAGAAATTTATTATTAAGAATTCTAATTTATCAGTCCTAAGTATTTACATGAATTTATGGGCACATATGCAGCACACTAATTACGCTACCCTTGTCTGCACAGAATTTTCCTTTAGATCAGACTTGGCTAAGGAACTCTTTTTTGAATCTCATGTGGCTAGGTTAAGCTCAGAAATTCTATTGATCATTGGCTTACTTTTACTATTTGGATTGAGCAAATACAGGCAATAATCAGCTTTTATTATTGTATTATTGTATTATTACTTAGTGGAATGATCTCATCCTCATTCTGCGTTCTCTTCCTGTTGGTATGGAAAGGGAAAATCAGAAAAAGATAATGATAAATTACCCCTTCTATGAAGCGTCCTTCTGAAACTCTTGAAAATGTTTTATTTTTTTCCCTTTTTCCAAAACTGTTAAGAGTATTTTAAAACTCCAGGCAAAAATTCCATCAAAGAACTGACCATTTCATGGCTTTATATTTCTGTAGTCTATATTGAATTTTAAATTCCAAGCCAGTAGGAAAAGTCTGGGTACCCTTTTAGCTAAAATTAAAATATATATAATTTTTTTTAACTCTGTTACTCGTTTGATGCCTAACATTGAATTTACTTTTTTCACGGTGAACGCACTAATGTTGAAACTTCAGTTCAAATACAAAAATTAATTTAAATATTCTGCTAACTCCCCTTTCCTCCATACATTTTATTTAATGGCAGCTCAATATAAAATGCAGAGAGCTAACTGTAGGTGCCAGAATCCAGAAGTCCTTTTTCCTACACAAGCAAATTGCTGGACCAGAGAACCACACACCTATTTCCGTGATCTTCTAGATTCATTTAATTTTGTATTCTTTCCTGTGTGGCACCACAGCTTTATGAAAGTTGGAAAATATTCCCTAATAAGACTGATCCAAAGCTAAGCTATCATGGACTTCTGTTGCAGAGCTTTTAACATTGGTGTACTTTCATATTTAGGAGCCAGTGGTACACTGTTTCCACATGAGCTGTACAACTTCAGCTCATGTTCTCATATTCTGCTCTAGATAGACAAATCTGCTCTGAGCATCTCAGCAGAACTTTCGGAAGCATATTTCTGGGGGAGTGCCAAAGACTTTCTGGCAGCTCAAGGAAATTATGGATCGATGGAGGAACTTACCATAATTCTTTGGAAAACCTCTAAGAAGTGAACAGATACTGACAACACATGCTAGACCTTTTCTCAAGGAGGAAACTAGATAAATGCTCTGATGTGAGCTCTTGCTCCAAACTCAGAGTCTGAAAAGCAGCAGTAAGAACACAACTGCAGTATGTCAGCAGAGGCAATGCTGGCAATGAGCATGAGGAAGCAGAGAGGAAAGCTGTAGCTGGTAGGAGCTATTGCCATAGCAGTTCCCCATCTGTGGTAGGCGCTATGCAGTACTTGACAATGATGTCACCAAAATGGAACATCTTTTTTAGACCTAAACATTGCTCAGAGACTGTGTGCAGTGTCAGATTTTCATTCTAGCATGCATGTATCCTAGATACATACATTCAAACTGAAGTTAAAAAAGCTTGAATACATTTTGGCTTAGTGACCTGTAACACTTCCTTGTATTGTAATCACAGCAGTAATACTGTTGCCTGCAAGTGTGACTGTCTAGCTGTAAAAGATAGGTATTTCTGAAAATGTGAGAGCTCTTGTTGATCATTCCGACATGCTTCACCGCCAGTAAGCCTAAGGGAGCTTCCGCTTTACTGAATGTGTAATAGCAGGAAGGGGTAGTGGTTGGTATTTACAGGTCTTTCTTTTGTCTAAGTCTGGCAAACTTCTAGTCTGCATTTATTTTCTTTCCAGGCAAAGAGTGTAATGCCAGAACTTTAAAGGCCATGCACAACAGGAATTATTTTCTCAGTTTACTAAAGTGCAGGTTTCCAAGGGATTGCTACTTACAATATTTCTCTACTTTGATTGTCGTTTAGGCACTGTGGTTGAGTTACTAGCCCTATGGCTTGTATAATATTGGTCTATTGTAAACTAGGTACGCTGTTGAAGCATTTTGTGATCTGCCAAGAGAAAAATGATAGGATCTAAGTAACAATTGCTTGTGTCTTGATAATTCTTGTTGTTCAAAGGCTTTGTTATCTCCTTTCTGATGATGAATGTAAGCTTCATTATTATCTTCTGAAGTTTGAATTAATTCCTTTTTTTTTTTGTCACTTTGCTTTTGCACATTTTACCAGTGACCATATGTGAGTAAGTTATTCCGCTGCAATGAGTCCTTTTCTGGGGCTTCCATATTATTGATTGTCAGTGCAAAATAGACAGAAAGAATAGACAGGTGAATGTTCACTGATGGTGATACACTCATCCTCTTCAGAGGCACCAAAGAATGCAATGAAAATTGCAGTTGTAATTCTCAGGTATTTTCCCAGTTTCTTTCTCTTTAGAAGTGAAATGAAGGCATAAAGGTTCACAGAATACAAGAGTTTTGCCTTAGTAGTTTCAAGTAACTGTACTAATAAAAAATAATAAAAATTCAAGAAGACAGAGAGCAAGAACATTCTTTTTAGGATTTTGAAAACCAGAAATTATTTTCTGAATTTAAGACACCCATTAGTGATGGATGATTCATAGACTTATTTGAGAGTATAACACATATTGCAGAAATAGGATTTTACATATCAGTGTAATTACTTAACTTCAAATTTGAAACCATCACTTTATTTTCCATATAAGTTCCATAAGCACTTCCTTGTTCTCTCTGGTATTATACAGAAGTTTGGGTATTTACTACTGAAATCAGAAGAATCATTTTTGCTTTCCATACACTTTTGTAACAGAAAAATTCAACCTTGGAAGGTCATCTCCAGAACTCCAGATTCCACTGAGCTTCAGCTATGCTGTATAAGAATGTTTTGCAGTCCTTCTGTGAGCATAAATTATTAATATTTTAAGTAAAATAAACACTTCTCCAAAATGATAAACATATAAACCAACCAGTCATGTAAACACATGCTGCAATGTCTCATTCAATATCACTATTCTTTGAGCTGGAATTTGCAAAGTCAATCATTATGTGGACCTGCAGCATGAGCACTCTCTAGCACAGTTTAAACAGTGACAGGTTCTGACCCATCCCTTCAAAGAACATGGCTGTCACTAGCATCCCCAACTCACACATGTCTGCGCTCCTGAAGATAAATCAGTGTTGGTTATGTAGGGTACTATAGAGGACTTCTCGCTTTGGGATCTCATGGAGAGCCGCCTTCTATTTATGACAAATGTTACTAAGCACTGGGGAGCTTGAAAACTTGTTCTTGGATCAATGGAGAACTAGACCTACTCAAATCTTAAGATCTAGCAAGACTGAAGTAATCCAAACTATTTGTTTCTTACAATCTAAAAAGTACTATGTAGTGAAAGTTTTCTTTACATAGTTTCTGTGTAATGAAAATCATAGTTTATTTTTTTGAATATCATGTTCATGAAACAGCTCTTAAGAGTGAACAAAAATTTGTAGAACAAGTATGGGACAGACAGTGTTTGCATAGGTTTCCCAATCATTAACTAGATGACTGTGAATAATTCACTACATTTTGTAGGAACTACTTAGAGCTGTGTTTCAAATACCAAAGTCTTTTTTTTATATGTACTATTAACGTCATAAAATAAACTATCTCAGTAAAACATGGACAGGAGACACTGTGATCCAGAAAAGGTTTTGTCAGAGCACTAAGAACCTGCCTTATTCATTTCAAAATAAAATACGTACTTATTTCAACTGCACTGTTTCACAGGATGACAAATCAGCAGTGATAGTGTTGCCTACCATGTAACCTAAATATTAAACATGTTTTATACTGTAAAAATAACAAAAATTAGTTTGAAACCAATATTTTGAAACTTTCCAAAATAAAAATTTATATGGTGAGAATTAGCTGCTTCTTTCCTAGCCAGATGTTGGTCCTGTCTGATTTGTCAATTTTTTCCCTTCCTGTCACACATACTTAATGTTTTTGCCCTTTCAGTTCCAGCCTGAATTGAAAATTTCTATTTTTGGTCTCTGTGTACTGATGAACTTGAAAATAATTTTTTTTCTTTTTTTTTTTTTTTCACCTGGGAATTTGGCTAGCGGATGGAATTTTACTACATTTCCCAAATAATAGCTTTTACCTAATGGCAATAAGAAATTATATGCCATTACCAGCCGCTGTAAAATGAGCAAATGGAATTATTCTTCTAAACAGTTCTCCTTACCAAGAATATAAATTGCAATTACTGGTTAAATTAATTTTCCCAATTTCAGCTAACCACAGTAAACATCTTTGTTTTAAACTCACATTGATGGTTAATTTTCATGAGTATATGAGCGTTAATTGAGTCAAAAGTACATCTTTTAGCTGGATATCAAAAGATGATCACTATTGGGGTGTCTGAAAACATGGAACATTGAAGACTAAGTAATTCTGTGTGTCAGGACCTGTGATTATTGCATGAGAACCATATTGTTAGGGTGTCCTTTTTAAAAAACATGACATACCAAATTGCTGAAAACTGGTGTTTACCACTGCAGCATTTCATTCTTACTTGTCATGTTAAATCTTGTCACTTTTTGTTGTGTTGTTTCTCATCATATCGCAGTTGGATATGACACATTCAGTTACATGACATGACTCATTGCAACCTGAGAAATCGTAGATTGGTTGGAAAAAAATGTTACTATAGAGGAAGAAGCTTTACAGGAGTCTTCTTGGTAGAATATATGTTAGTCACATTGATTTTTTTCTCTCATAAATGAGTAAACTTTTATATACCTTACACTTCATTTTGATCCCCTACTCTTGGCCTATTTATTGTCATAAGTTATTTGTGGTTTACGCCTTTAAAAATCTACATAGAGGTCATATATAGTTATACTTTACGAATGTAAAATGCATTTAAAATGATCATTACCTTTTGACTTTATGGTCACAATATAATGTTACCCCAGTATTTTTCTATCATGGATCTAGGTTGACCTAGTTTTTCAGAATGGGATCTTAGATTCTTAGGAGCAGAAGTTAGGTATACTTAAGTTCTTGCTAGCAAATTTCTGTTGAAGCTATTTCTGGAGTAAATTGTATGTATAGTCAGAGAACCTAACAGGCAGATTGTAGCAATTAAGCTGACAGATCACAGACTTACAGGATCACAGAATGGTTGAGGTGGGAATGGACCTCTGGAGGTCATCTTGTCTAACTGCCATGCTCAAGCAGGGCCATCTAGAGCAGGTTTCCCAGGACCATGTCCAAATAGCTTTTTAATATTTCCAGGAATGGAGACTCCACAATATCTATGGGAAACCTGTGCCAGTGCTCAGTCACCCTCACAGTAAAAAACTGCCTGTTACGTTGTGTTCAAATGGAACCTTCTGTGTTTTAGTTTGTGCCCATTGCCTCGTCACCAGACACCACTGAACAGAGCCAGGCTCCATCTTCTTTACACCCTCCCTTCAGGTATTTTTATACATTGATAAGATCTCCCAAAGCCTTCTCTTCTCCCAGCTCAGTCAGTCTCTCCTCATAGGAGATAGGGTCCAGTCTCTTAACCATCTTTGTGGCCCTTCACTAGACTCTCTCCAGTACCTCCATGTCTCTGTTGTACTGATGAGCACAGAACTGGACACAGTATTCCAAAGAAGGCTTCAACAGTGTTAAATAAACTGAAAGGATCACCTCCCTCAACCTGCCAGTAATATTCCTCTTCATGCAGTCCAGGATACCATTAACAGTCTTTGTCTCAAGGGCACATTACTGACTCATGTTCAACTTAGCCTCCACTGGGACCCCCAATTCTTTTTCTGCAAAGCTGTTTTCCAGTTGGTTGGCATCCAGCATAATACTGGTGCATGGGATTCTTCCTCCCCAGGTTCAGGACTTTGCACTTTCCTTTCTTGAACTGCACAAGATCAGTGACTTCTTTCAGCCCGTTTCTCCGGCCTGTCGAGATCGCTCTGAATGGCAGCACAATCCTCTGGTGTATCAGACACTCCTCGCAGTTTTGTGTCATCAGCACACTTGCTGAGGGTACACTCTGCCCCATCATCCAGCTCATTAATGAAGATGTTGAAAAGAATCAGACCCAGAACTGATCCCTGAGGTACACCACTAGTTACTGGACTCCAACTAGACCTTGTGCCTCTGATTGCCACCCTCTGGACCTATCTGTTTAGCCAGTTTTCAATCCGCTTCACTGTCTGCTTATCCAGCCCATACTTCAGCAACTTCTCTATGAGGATCTTATGGGAGACAGTGTTGAAAGCCTTACTGAAGTCTATGTAGGACAATATTCATTGCTCTCACCTCATCTACCAAGCTAGTCATATGTAACTTCTTGAGTGCATGGAACTTGAAAGCTGCAAAAAAAAATGAAAGTGATATGACTTACGCCATTTCTTTCTCATCAGTAAGGGTCTACATTAGTTTATTAGAGCTTCTGCTATGAAGCAAGCTCTGTGAGAACTTTTCCTCCAATCCAAGCTAGTCGTGTAGAAGGCATCACCTATTCCAAAAATGTAAGGTCTGTGGTCTAAATCAGAACTTTTGAGTTTTTAATGTTACCACCATACTATTGGCAGAAAAGTCATGGCATGGCTATATCGAGCCCGCAGAAGTGTGCATGCTAGCATCTGAATCTTTTTACGAATGTCAGAAGAGCTCCCTACTTTTTTCATGAATCCCTGACACAGCATTCGAAATACAGTCTTAAAAATCTGAGCTAGAACTAAAACACTGAAAGTTTCTGCTAAAATTATTAAATACATTTTTACTTGCGTTTCATTTGCCAAGAATATTGTAGAGAAAATTTCTGGTTTCCATGGGAACACTTTTGTAAATGTATAGGGATTCAAAATGTAAAGTGGTTGGTGAAAAACTTGTGAAAATAAAGTGCGTTTGCAGTTTTTCTTCCTTGATAAATGTATGGAGAATGAAAACCTTTGACAAGAAAGGAGTGAGAGCATATGATTTTCTAGACATATGGGAAACGTGTGCAAACTCAAGAGGCATGAATTATTCGTCTTGAGCAAAAAAAGGCTTAGCAGATGTTAATGTGCAAGGACCGTGTAAACATTCTGGGGGCTTAAAGAAGGGTAATTTTAAAAATTCATCAATAGGAATAAAGACAGTGGAACTGCAAAACAAATATTTTTTATAAAAATTGCAGGTAAAAAGTATTTCACTGGTTACTTTTCTGCGTTTTATTTGAGCACATGCCAGTAATTGCCCATGAAAGGTACTGGTCAGCAGGTATACGGGATATACTCTAGAAAGTGTTATTCTCGATCATTACAACTTACAAAGATTTTACTGTTTTAAGTACATTAATCTGAGGATCAGACCCAGCTGTTCAGGGGACAGGGCAGGCTGTCAGCTGTAATTGCGTCACATGACCAGAAGCACATATGCCCCATTGAGCATTGTTGGTGGAGAGATGGAAAATTAACCCTTCCAGCACATCCCTACCTGCCTTTCATGAAACCTGACTAAAGTTTGTCTCAGCCGTGAAGTACCTAGGAGGCATTTTGCTCAAAAGGAGTCATATGTACATGATAAATTAGACTGTACAAGAGGGAGTAAAGAAGTTGTTAATCTAAATGGAGATAAAACCCAAATATTATTTGTGAAATTTACATTTTCAGTTATATTTGAAATGCTTCAGCTCCTCTCGAGTATTTTGAAGAAAAATGGGATTTTAGGAATGAGAAATGGGTCTCTGAAAGAGCTAAAAATTGTTAATAAAAGTTTTATCTACAACTTCTGAGGAAATATTCTGTGGAATAGAATATTTTCATGAACTTTTTAGTTTGTCTAATTAGCTTCCTGCTCTATTGACTGCTCCTTCAATCTGAAGCACATCTGTTTAGGTGGGAGATAAGATTCAAAATAAATAAAACAGTTCTCTTTAGGTTCACAGGCTTCATCAGCGGTTGGAACATGCTGTGGAGTGCGGTTATTGTAGTATCATTATGACTATTCCACTTCAGCACATTCTTCGCCTGTTAAATGCTTGAGTGGTTTTGTGCCTTCTTTCTCTGGATGTGTTACATACTGACAAAAACTTGCCCCTGCAGTAATGCCAGTACAGTATAATAACTCAAAAATATGAGGTCTGTGTCAATTTAAGCAATACGGGAACCCACTACATGCATTCATTAATGGAGTACAAATGAGAAAAAGTAATGAACTGACAATTTTCAGGCTTGCAGTAAACAACACTTCTCACAAGCAGATATTATAGACAGGCATTACATTGCCCTTAAAAGTAAGATATATGTTACGCGTATGAATAATAGCATTCTGATAAATGTAATATGAAAATTCAACCTGGTATATCAGCGTTAGATTGAGTGCTGTGCACAACACTGACATGACTATAAAGACTCCCTAAGGTTAAATTGGGCTCCTGCACTGAAATTCTAATTAGAAATATGAGTGCTCCAACTCTGTGTAAGTGCATGTGTGTTTAATTATTTTCCCTTTTTACCTTACATCTTTCATTATTCCATAGTCCTTTTCTTCCTCCTTTCTTGCTGTTTTCAAGCAACCCAATCTCCTCACTTAATCTAAGTGTAGGACCTTTCTTTAAGTTGGCATTAATTGACAAGCAGTGTTTAATTATTATTTTTCATCTCTGAAGAGACCTGATATTAACTCACCAAGGGCCCTAGACAGCATCTCAGCCCTTTGACTCACGTGGCACAGCTCTGCCATCTTCTGACATAATCTATTCTCATGTCAGCAAGACAATCATTTTCCTTAGTGTAATACTAACAATATTTTGTCTATACTTTGTCTTTAGGAATTTCCTACCTATTTAATAGCACCTACAACATTTTTAACGGAGGACAGAGTGTGTTAGTTTGTACCTGAGAGGTGTGTTTAAACTGGGTAGGACAGCTGGTTTCTTTATCACATTAAGTGACACTTAAGAAACCTTAGTTTCACATATATCAGTACCTAAGTTATCACAAGAACATTCTGTTTAATGTTATTTTCTCCTACTACATCTCATTCTTAAAAGAGTATATTCATTTCTTAAATTATACATGTCTAATATTAATTAGTTCCATTTTATTAAAGAAATGTAGTTAAATAAATCTGATTTTGTGCAGAGTAATTCCAGTGTAAATTCACTGCCTGTAATAAAGTGTTTTCTATACTGAAAGGTGCGAATTGTGGTGGAGAAGACACAGTGTATAAATTTGATTTTAATAAATCAAAATTCCTTATAAGAACTGCTTAAAAATTACCATTTTCCTCTCACAGGATGAAATCTTACTAATATTAAGTCAGGAATCTCCCCAATATTCTTAGTGAAATTCCAGTAGACACAAAAAAGTTTTCAAACGGTTCTTAGCAGGTACAGATTTATTAGTGAAAATTAAATGATCACTGTGAGTCATTTGGGCTCAGAATGAAATATTAAAAGTTGGATTTGGTTTTGGATTAGCATTGAGATTCATGTTCATCTGCATTCAAAATATATTGAAGTGACAATATATTGAAGTGGAACAGATAAAAACATGTACATGGGTCCCGGAGTAACTCATTTCCTTTCCTGGACAAAGCTAAATTCTAAGATCTAAAACCTCCATTTAATTGCTGAATTGTACTTTGTCAAACCTTTGCTTTCTTCAGCATTGATGCACCCTAAGCTTATTCAAAACTTTTCTCTACTTATAGGCTATTTTTTTTAGAGCTACCTTTTCTTAAGACAGACCTCTAAATGGAACACATGCACAGCCTTTCTCTATAGCTCTGTTTCTTGTCAGTCCCAATAAAAGAGGAGAAAGACAAGACAGCCCTTTCAGCCACAGGAAAGTCATAACCCCAGCTATACTTTGGTAAAAGGTCCCTCACTGATTGTTCTTAACCTATTCCTGGTCTATTCTGTAAGGGGAACCATAACATGGGTAAATAAGAATCTGAAAATATTCTGCAAACCTGTTTTAAAAATATGTGAATACTAGACTGTGCCATAATCAATGCATATTCTATTCTTAAACATTATTAGAAGGCAACATTAGGTTCCCTAAAATCACACATAAGCCCTGTAAAATATTTAGCTTGTGGAGTCAAATTAATACAGCATAGGACCAAACTAAACACTGTCCTGGAAAGGTCCACAGGTATTTCATCTTAAAAGCTGCAAATGGAATAACAAACAAACACAGAATTTTCCTTAGGCCTAGATATGTAGAAGCTGGGTAGTCCATTATGCCTGACATCCAGAAGTGTCCTTCACAAATATAACTTATGTTTAAAGTGTTGTGGTGCATCAGTTTGATTTGTACCAGTTTGTCTGAACATATGCAGCAGATCTAGCCCTTTTTTTTTTTATTATTTTCCAAGTATGACCATGAAGTCCATATTCAGTGGTCTTACAAGCAACTTTGTTGCTGAAATCAGGAATTTGCATAGGTTTTGGCAAGCCACGTGCAAGTTCACTGTGATATATGTGATTATTTTTAAAATATAAAGCAGACTGGTAGTTGATGATAATTCTTGGAACTTGACCCTGGTTACATTACCATTTATTTTTAGAATCTGTGACCTTTTGGAATAATATTTTTATAAGTGCAATAAGATCTTCTAGTGTGTGAATTAATGTTGTACTGATGGAGCGGAGTTGATTGCACTCAGCCTTTAGCTTCATTCGCAGCAACACATTAGTTGTGAATTAGTGTGCAATAATTTATACCCTGTTGTGTCTTAGGTCTAAATATAACATTTGTTCAGGTTTAGAAGTACAACATAATGGCACTAATATTTTCAAATCAAGAAGCCCCCCTTAGTATTTTCATTTCAAATATGTTGTTCTAGCTGCCATATGTTACAATAATAACAGTTTATTAACTAGTGACATAGACTTCAACCTAGCTTCTACACATACATACATTCCTTCTGTACAGATACTTTTTATACCCAAGATGCTGAGATCCAATGACATGAAAGGGGATCTAAGAGTCTCTGGATTGAAATGATCATACTGTATGGTCAGTCTACCTTTTATGCTTTATTTTTGCTTTAATTATGATTCAAGGGGCACTTCATAAAATGAAACCAAAACTATTTGGAAAAAATATCTGCATTATTTTTTAGACAGAGAACGTGATGAACAGGCAGTCTAAATATTAGTCAAAAGGAGTCTTTAGACATCTAAACCTAACATTTAAGTTCCTAGAATTCTCACATCATCCTCAAAGTCTTCATCATTAAAGTCCCCTAGACAAGCAAGCATGGGAAGAAGACACCCAGAGAGGATTTTCTCACAGTTCTGGCCAAAATTCAGAAGAAGGCTGAAGTTTCTCACACCATTGTGGTACTGGCTTCTCTCCTAATGAAGATTTCATCACTCACATGGAATTAATTAGAACTGGCAATACTGAATTCTGCAGAGTGGCATGGTGCTGGACTGAAGGCCTCTATTGAATTTAGGTCTGACACACAGGCAGTATTTAGTACTGTAGAAAATTGAATCCTGGTGTCTCAGAGACTGACAGAAGCCCTGTCCATTGGACTGCTTGGTGTGGGTTTTTCCATAGACTGCAATTCTGTTGAGATTTAAAAATTTAAGAAAGTAGGAGCAGCTGAAGAACATACAGAGACAATGAAGAAAAGTCAGGAAATCAAAGAGAAGTTCATGCATAACATCTGGAAAACCGGCTTCAATATCAAGCCTTGCAGTAATACAAGTGAAATGAACTATCTAATTTGGTTTCCAAAGCTCTCCAGCAAGTAGGCTTAACAGACAACAGGAGCTCATATGGTGAGCAGTACAGTAACTGATGACTCAGTGGAAGCATTTCCTAAAGTTTCCTGTACTCAACATGTCAGTATGCAGTCCTTTTGGAAATGTTCTAAAATGAAACATAATATTAGACCGTTCTATTTCTAGCACCTGTTCAGTTCCAGTTCTAAGAATGTTCTTGCATCTACGCTGAGCAACAGAACAGATGTAACAGACTGATCTGTCCTTAGAGATAAAGCTATGTAGGTACTTAATCCAAAATCCTGTGATGCCTCTTTGCAGTGCTTGGTTGTATGAATTTTCTTTTTTGCCTGTTTCATAACTATGTGGTCTGAATGGCTGTCACAGTTCATTTTTTTCTACAGACTACTCTCCTATAAGA
Organism: Limosa lapponica baueri; assembly: GCA_002844005.1. NCBI lineage: Eukaryota > Metazoa > Chordata > Aves > Charadriiformes > Scolopacidae > Limosa > Limosa lapponica. The sequence goes on from KZ505637.1 coordinate 3,703,123, forward strand.
TGAGCAAAACTGACTCAATAGCAAAACATGGTTGCCCTTGTTCTAGTAGTAGAAGCAAGTATTGTGGATTGGATTGCACTACAAGAGAGCTATAGACTTTCTACACATGAAAGCACAAAAAAGTGGAAGTACTACTACCATGTAGGTGACCATAATTTGTGCTAGTTTCAGACAGTCAGCATAAGCAACAGTGAGCTAAGAGCATACTGTAGTATGCACTGTAGATATCCAGAGAGTTGTTTTCTGGTAGCTAGATTGTGCTGATGGCTTGCCTGGTGCACGTGATGTTCATTGGTGTTGTTATCCATTTATCCATCTAGGGTCAAGTGAACGTAGTTGAGCCAGTCTGTGCTACCTTACAGTTTTGTTCTGGTGCTTTACTAATGTGGTTGATTACAGTGTGTATCGCAAGAAATTTCACTGATGTCAGTTTAATTGGTGGTATAGAAAAAAAGAACATCTGCTAGATTTCTGAACCCCGCATTTCTCTTCCCTTCTCTCTTCTGCCCTTCCCTTCTTCTCCTTTCCTTTCGCTCTTCTGCTTTATCTTTCCTTTTTCCCCTTCCACTTCCCTTTTCTCATTCCCTTTCCTCTCCCCTTCCTTACTCCCTTCCCTTTTCAGTTTTTCCCTTAGAGGTACTATCCAAAGCAGAATCTAAATTATGCAGCTTGCTTTATTTCTGTGGATATCTGCTGAACTGTTTCCTGTCATAGCTCAAGGTAGAATTTATTAATACTGAGTTTAAAGGATACAAAGAGAGTTCTTGCAAATATATTACAGAGAAAGATATATTAGGGATGTGAATCTATTACTAAATTACAGAATCACAGAATATTCATGGTTGGAAGGGACCTTTGAGATCATTGAGTCCAACCACAAAAAAAAAAAAAAAAATACCTCCAGGGATGGCAACTCCACCACCTCCCTGGGCAGGCTGTTCCAGTGCCTGACCACCCTCTCAGTAAAGTAATTCTCCCC